>WAAD01028316.1:9255-56529 GCA_013389945.1 Fregata magnificens
CCTCCCTTCAGTTATTTATACACACTGATAAGATTCCCCTGAGCCTTCAGTCCCAGTTCTCTTAACCTATCCTCATATGAAAGAAGCTCCAGTCCCTTACTCAGCTTTGTGGCCCTTCACTGAACTCTCTCCAATAGCTCCATATTTCTTCTGTGCTGGAGAGCCCAGAACTGGACACAGCACTCCAGGTGTGGCCTTACCAGTGCCGAGTAGAGGGGAAGGATCACCTCCCTCTACCTGCTAGCCATACTTTGTCTAATGCATCCCAGGATACCATTATTCATCTTGGCTGCAAAGGACACCTTGCTGGCTCATGTCTCACCTGGTGTCCACCAGGACCCCCAGGTCCTTTTCTACAAAGCTGCTTTCTCTGGCTGTCTTTCTGCAAAGCTGGTTGGTCACCAGCATATACTGGTGCATGGGGTTGTTCCTCCCCAGGTGCAGAACTTGCATTTCCCTTCATTGAACTTTGCAAGGTTCCTGCCTGTCCATTTATTCAGCCTGTTGAGGCACCTCTGGATGGCAGCATGACCCTCTGGTATATCAGCCACTCCTCGCAGTTTTGTGTCATCAGCAAACTTGTTGAGGGTACCCTTTGCCCAATCATCCAGATCATGAATTAAGGTGTTGATCAGGACTGGACCCAGTATTGACCACTGGGGTGCACCACTAGTTACTGGCCTCCAACTAGACTTCATGCCACTGATCACCACCCTTTGGGCCTGGCTGTTCTGCAAGATTTTGATCCACCTCACTGTCTGCTCATCCAGCCCTTAGTTCAACAGCTTCAATATTGAGGATCTTATGAGACCGACTGAAGTCAAGGCAGACAATATACACTGCTCTCCTCTCATCTGTCAAGCCAGTCATTTCATCACAGACGTTTATCAAGTTGATCAAGCATGACTTCCCCTTGTTGAATCCCTGCTGACTATTCCTGATTACCTTCTTGTCCTTCATGTGCCTGGAAATGGAACATCAGGAATTGGAAATGGAGTTATCGGTATTGAGCTGGGGTTATATACGGAGGTGATATTATATATCTGTTGTTTCACACATTGCACAGTGACAGATGGGGAGATTAGAGATAGTGATCAGTATGAGGGGTTTTCTCTTTGTTTTTAATTTACACATCATATGTGAGTTTACTACAGTAAGAAGAAATGTAAATTGCAACTGCAAATGGACATACGATTAAATTCCTTAAATTGTAATGGGGTAGATTGTGTTTGCACAATGTCCCATTAACATTACAATCACTGTTATGAGAATGAATTCATGTTGTTCCATACTCTGCTCTCATTATAACCTTTTTATTTCCACATAACCATACTGTATTGTTGGGGTAAACAACAGCAAACCATGTTAATGCCAATTCCATCTGTGTTGAATTCTGTTGACTTCATTTGCCCAGTGCCTAGTGCTTACAATGAAGGGCATAAAAAGATAAAGTAGCATAAGCATCAGAAGGTGAGAGTCTGACCTTATTTCAGTGAATGGGAATTTAGCCATGGGTGTCTTTGTAGTTGAAATTGCCTCTGTTTTTTCAAGACACTACAGATACAAAGGGAAAAATCTTAACTGAAATAAAACTGAAAACTATTTTGAATTTGTATTACACCTACTTAGGAATGAATTAATCAACCAAACTTTGAAATTATTTTTAAGAGAAGCTCTAGAAAAACCCCAAACCCTAAACCCACTTTATTTTTATTTCAGTTTCTTAAATTGTTTATAATTGCATTTAAAATAGAATATGGAACAAAACATCAAATATACAAAATTTAAGAATATTAAGATGGGAATATTGGAGATTCAGGTACACTTTTAGCTTGTCAGAACAAATTATAAGAAAATTGAATTTCAAAGCATTTTAATTTAGGCATATGTTTTCTGACAGAAAAGTTCTTATTAATGTATTTATTAAGAATTTGCATGTAACCTGAATTCCCTGGGATTACAATATTTACTTTATCAAATGGCATAAAAATAAAATTATGTTAGTTTCGGAAAAGGTAACAGCTGACATAATGACAAGCCAGGCATGCCACTTATTTTCTGTAGCTGCTTTTCCACACAGCTGGCATGGATAATTTGCTCAGAAAATAAGATATTGACAAGAGATTGTTTAAACAGCTCTTCCCCTGTCTTTGCTACCTTGCCTTGCCCATCTTTCTCAGCTCTTGAGTAATGAAGAAATATGCCATATGCCTCAGTTATTTCACACAGAGGCTCTGCATTGCTTCTTTGCTGAGTGTTCATTGAAATATTCAAGAGGAGTTACTTGACTTCTAAAAACAAAAAATATCAAAACTATGATATTTCTTTCCCCTATTTATATATCCTATATTGGTGACAGAAAATAATGATGTTATAGACCAGGTTTTTTCCTTCTGATTATATAAAGTTAAGGTCCATAGCCTACACCTAAAAGCGGCTTCAATTCAAATTACCATGCCATGTTTTAGATCAATTTATAGATGCTCAGAAATTCTGTGTATCAAATAATTTTCATTTAGGTAGCTACTTGATATTTATTTGACAATCAAATTGTGGGAAATTATTTCTGTATTTATTTTAATTGGCAGTACCTTGGCATGCAAGACAAATTCAGTTTTATTTCAAGGTTTCAAGATTTCAAAATTAGGTTCTGTTTCAACCTGAAAATGTCTCGTCTTTGCATCAGTTTGTGATCTATCAGGAAAAAATATTTTAAAATAATTTACTTCAGAATTTTCAGGGCATTTTTTCAGTTTTGCCTGAAGAAAAAGATTATTAAATTTTAACTACTTATAATTTTATTTTTTGACAGAATTACACCTTTGCATGCAAGGTGCAATATTGAAGGTTCATATCACAGTACATGGCTTTCTGCAGTGTTCTTTAAGGGAAGTGTTCTGTTCACAGATTCCTCCATAATATCTTTGGGAAGAAATCTCCTTGTACATTGATAGTGAAGTGTGCATGAAGTCAAAGCTAGCTGTGGAGAGTGAATTAGTTATGGAAAGTATACAATGTATGAATGTGGACATGTGTGTCTGTGTGTATTGTAGTGAAGATACCTTTCAATTTTTAACTGGTGAATCACTGTTATTTGGAAAATTTCCGAGTCCCAAATGCAAAGGTGTTGTAGTTAATGGAAGTATTTGCTTTGTAGGTGGGCTCTGTGCTTCACTAAGTGAAGCTGTTACTGTGGTAGAGAATAGATCTCAATTTTTTCAGCAGAAAAAGACATTGTGTTCAGTGGAAAGGTCTGGTTTCTTTGTTTCGTCAGTAAGAGAATGTGATCTAACAACATTTACCTACTGTTTCCTTGAAAGTGGAATACACGAATACCGTGATCTTGGAAGGAAATTGCTTGTTGCATAACAGCCATGTTAAATGATAAATTATGGGAGTTCCACTGTATACCAAATTGAGGATAAGGCATTTACAGTGTAACTTAAAAAATGAACATGGAACACCCATATTGTTTACCGGAACAGCTATCATAGATCTACATCTGACTGATGTGAACTTTTAGCTGTGAAATTACAATAGCTATCATTCACAGCTCTTCTTTCATTTATGAAATGAACAGATTTATCCTGTGATGGTATTGCAGCATAAGCCTGTTTTTGTTAAGGAACACAGCAACTCACTCAGGCTGTGTCTGTTCTCTTCCCACTGATATCAGTCCTACCTTTCGGTTTGCCTGACACATAGCAGGGCTTCATGGCTATTTAGAGGCAGAAATACTAGGGACTGAATGGCTGATTTTTTACAGTGAAAATGTACCCTGTAACAAAAGCATACCTATGAGAGAAGGCTTAATGACTAGTAAAATAACATATCTCAGATATGAAAGTAAATTTATTCAATTTTATTCCTCAACTTCTTCTACTCCTTCGCCCAGCCTGGATCATAGAAGAAAAGTATTTACAAAATGATCAAAATCTGGGTAAGACTGCTTTGGTAAAAATAGAAAAAATTCTTTAAAGAGTAAATAAACTTAAAAGTTTGGCCATATGCTTAGATAGCATTAACTAAGTTAAAAAACTTAATGCTGAAGTTCCACTCTTTAAAAGATTTCTATCTGTCTAACTAAATGGCGTGTTCTGACTATGTTGATAGTTTGCAGCGTGCATTTGGGATCTTAAAGAAGAATATTTATGCTTTGCATTTTTTAAAATTTATTTACCAGGTATTGTTTTGGTTAGCTGAAGTTAGTTTGCACTGTAGATGTATTACCTGATCATTATTGTAGTAAAGTGACGTGGCATAATACTAGCTCATAAGACTCTGTGGGAATGTCTATTCGATAAGCTAGGGAATGTGGCTGTAAAAGCTTGATAGGGAAAGACAAAGCACTTGACCAGAATGTATCTTTTCAAAAAATAAGGGTTTTTTTCTGTACACTTCTACTAAAGGAAGCTTGTGGCAAGTAATGGTGAGATTCTGCTCACATAGCGTTAACTGTCTAAAATTTTGGCATCTGATCTTAGCAAATTGTCTATGACCTTTTCATAATCGAAGGGGGAAGAGCTAGATGTTAGCCAAGAATGATAAATCTCATTTTGAGAAAGATGTCTGTGTTCAGGTGGAAGAAAACTTACTGACATTCTTCTCTAATAATGGACTATCAGTAGCCTAAATGACTAGCTTAAATTAGAAAATTAATTATGATGGTGCAAACTCAATGAAATAAATCACTCATGAGAGCCTTATGCAGTTTTAATGACGTTGCAAGGCGTAGAGGAATGTTGCAGCATACTTTACAATGGGACCTTTAGTTGTGAAAATTTAGTTGTGAAGAACATTTGCACCAAAGCAGACTGTTGCGTCCCAGCATGAGAAGAGGGAGGAGAGAGACCAAGGTTCCAATGATCCCCTCAGACTAAATTAAGGTGAAACGACACCAAATGACCAATTCAACATTTTAGTTTAACACAGAAGTAACTTGAACTTGGAAAGGCAACTCGAACTTGAAAATATGGAAAAGCGTTGGCGGTGGGGGTTCTTATTAAGAATGTTTGTAATGGAAAAGGAAAAGAAAGGAGAAGAGAGCGAGGGAGATAGGGAAATATTACCACCCTTGGATCCTGCGACGAACCAGCGCCAACGATGACACACGTGACAATCCTTCAGTATTAGTGGAGGGGGGGAGGGGCGTCCACGCCAGTCTCTTCGTGGTAGTGTCTCTTATAGTCCCAGCCCTGCCTTCGGTTACGCCTCCTGTGAGCGTATGTGGTGCTCGTTCCAGAAGTTTCTAAACCTTCTGTGCACGTGCCGTTGTGGGGGGTGGTCGCGAGGGGTCTGTGGGGCAGGCACAAGCCCCTTCCTCGAATAAACGCTGTGTCACCCCTGACTGTAGTTGGCAAGTCATGATGTCAGGCACCACAGAGCCTGGGACTGCGCATCCTCTGAGGCGCCCCCCTCGTCGAGTGTCAATCAACCCATCAACCCCCCACCCCCACCCCCTGCAGTTTGTTATAATGTTTGAGACATCAACTCGCATTAACTCTTTCAGTCCCTCACACAGACCTTCTGAAAACTTCTGAATACTTTGGTTTTGGTTAGGATGTTGTATACTACCTTTTCTTCTTATGAATAATTCCATCTATGTGCACATATGTGTATCACATATTTTAGCAATGAGTTATTAAGAAGTTTCTCATTTTAATTACATGTATATATATCACCAATGCCTTTTTTGCTTGTTCAGGAGCTATGATTCATGAATAATTTGAGTAAACTATGGTTATGAACACGATTATGACATTAGAAGTCAGTCTTGGAAACATTAATATGCAATTTAATGAGTTCATTGAAATTTTTTGGCTCTTATCTGCACAAATAGGGACAGTCTCTTGAAGAAATGTATGCAAGGTCTGGCCCACAATCTATTGGCGTACAAACTTCATGTAAATAATCTCCCTTAACTGACTGGAACAACTTTCTTTGAGACAGCAGTGAAACAAGTCGAAGCACGGGGTGGATTTTTTTGATGGGATGTGAGGGATATGTCCTGCATTGCTCCTTTGGTCTCAAACTTACTGTTTGCTGGGTGTGATATTGTAAAGAATGTATTTGGGCAGCTAGCTTGCAGTTAGCTCTGTGCCCTGCTACGCTGTTACTGGTATTTGAGCAAATTAGGACTAACTCAGATATGTCTGTGTGAGTTGCAACCATTCCCAGTCTGCTTGCTGTTGAGGACAAAAACGCTCCTAAGTTCTGGAACATGAATATTGGTGTCTGATGTTTTACAAAATGTGGTACTCTTCAGCTTTGTGGTACGGGACCTGCATGAAAAGATTACTTATGTATATAATACCAAGTGGAAGTGAAGTGACTGGAAATATGCCTATTAGTATTGCGAATGAGACATACAAACAGACAGCATTGTGCTACAAATTAAAGGGGACAGATGTCATCACCGTTGCCATAGCTTTCCTGTATACTTCAAAAAACGGTTTGGAAAAAGACGCACACAAAAAGGAAAATAATTTACCATCTGAGCAAGTTTAGATCTAAAGGATGAAAAGTTGAGGTGAAAGTAGACAGAAAAAATGGGAAAGCCCCAAACACTTGAAAAGCAGCACAACTACTTAGAAAGACCACTTCCCTAAGTATTTTACTTATTGGGACACTGACTGAAACACTGTAAAAACCTGTTGGAAGAACAACAACATATACTTACTTTTAGAGATTGTCAGTTGCAGATGACATTGCCTATGAACCTCTGTTGTGTTAGATCCATAGTTATACTCAGATACAGGATTTTTTTCTGACCCATCCTAGCCATTATTTCGTTATTTTTTGTTTCCTTGTTTTGAAGATTCAGGGTTTTGAAGAAGTGTTGTGTGTGGATTTATTGTTGATCTCACACATATATTTTCCTGAATTAGACAATAAATGATGCAAAGTGCAGATGCTTTCTTCTGTTTTGTTTTCAGGTGTTGGTTTTGAATTCTAGACTTTAAATGTCTTTTACTAATACAGAACTTTTTCTCTGAAAAAGTAGTACTTTCAGAATTAATGTTCAATAATACACCACAGTAAATTAATCCATTATTACAGCACACTTCTTATGCAGATGCTTACTTAGAGGTTGTTCTGAGACATGTATTTTACCATTGTTTACAAGGCAGCAGAGTTCTTTTCTATGAGTGTAAGTCTATATTTAATTATTTTCTAAACCAAATTAAAACAATTTCATCCTCGTATCACGTTCATGGAGATCAGGATTATTTATTATTAATAGAGTGTTTTCTTCAACAAATTAATATTTTATTATTAATATCATCATAAATAAATAATTTGTATCTTTTATATCATTAATGACATAGGACAAATATGCTTTCGGTTGATTGCAAATGTGCTGCTGTGCAAATGTCAGTGTGATAGAGTTTACTTTATGCCATTTTCTATAGTTTTAATTAAGCAATAAAAGAAGACATCCAAAATAATTACATACCACTTCCTGGCTGAAGAATACAAAGCTAAATCCTATGCAAACAGGAAGAGTGCTAGAAAAAGAAAACTGACACTTTCCTGCTTAGCGTAGAATAACCTTAAGTACTTCAAAATATTAGCGTCAGCAACATTCACATTGTATTAACAAATTTTAACTAAAGATGAGCTGATATGTAAGGCTACTTTACTTGTAGGTCCCAACATCTAAGAACCAGTATATGCCTTACGTTTATAACTATTAATTTAACTTACAGAACTGAACTGCATAACTGCCTAGTTTTTGACACAGATTTAGGTAAAATAAATAAATAATAATTATTGTTTACAAGAACTTGGTTCCTAAAAGAGTAATTAAGTTACTATAACCAGCACATCTGAGCTCCATCCTTGCTCAGCAGCCTCCAAATGTAATTCTGGAGACTTGTAAATAAAATCTTCCTTTTACAGTTAAAATATGTTGAAGAAAGAGAACACAAGATGAAGCTGCAGCAGCTTATGCGTAACCTGGCAGCTATAACACTCACCTGGGGAGAAACTCAGGGCTTCTGGTCCATATCCTTGCCATTTTTATGTCTGTTGCATAAACAAGTTTTTTTCCTTAACGCTGAGCCACATCACAGCTGAGCCAGGCTCTTTGTTTTCTTTGCCACTTTTCCTGTCTGCTAAAGTCCTTTCTGCACAGTGCTCCAAATTTCAGCGAGAGTGGTCGGTGGCCTTACCCAGACCTCCAGCAGGCTGGCCTAGGCAAAGCAAACCTAACTAAACTTCACAGACAAAATGCAGTATTTGTTTCTGGCATGATACCTTCATGTCATTATCGAGCATCCTTCTCATCAGTCCTGTATCTATGTATGTGATCTGTTACAAAAGTTTTGTGATCATTACTTTTTTCTAATAACATAAAAATCATTGTATCACAGGAGCTAAAAAAATTTAGTCACTGGATGAAATAACAAATTTAATAACATCATCCTGATTATGGCATGCTACAGAAACTCTTCCCAGTCAATTTGTTTCTTACCACTACAAAATTTGAGATCATAAGTGGTAAGTTGCTTGCTGTTGTCAGTGATTGGATTGGTAAGCATGTGTAGTGGCTGCAAAGGTTACAAATGCTGAAGCCATGATAAAGTTGTGTTAGTAACATCAAAATAGTGCCGATAAATGCTTTATTCCACCTTGTCGTTTACAGGAAAACTTTTCCTGAATATGTGTCTTAAATAAATTTTATAGGGAGAATTAATTTTAAGAGGATGTAGAACTCAGAAAGAGAGAAAACTATGATCTTTGCTTTCAAAATTTTACAGAAGCAAATAAAGATATGTTTTGATTATTCTTTTTTGGAATGATAGTTTTCGCTCAGGTTCTTAGAGCTTGAGAAGCAGAAAATTTTCCAAGATACAGAATAGGTGTATCTATTCTGTAGGTAAATATATTTCATTCTAAGGTCATCTCCAAACAAGGGTGTAACTTGAGAGAGAAATGCGCAGGGTAGAGGAGTGGGAGCTCCCCTTTTAGCACTGAACTTTGCAGCACATATCTTACTGTAGTGGTTGAAATTAACAGGGGCTTTTTTGCATTCCTCCTCTCTCCTCTTCATTCTTATTGCAGCTTTCTGTACTCTTGGATATCAGTGTAGTGTGAGAGTTTTGAATATGAGAGTATATAGATTGTTCACCACCTTGCTTCTATCGTCACTGATCAACATAATACAGTATCATACACAAAATGTCAATGCCTGCATAAAGTGCAACCAGAACTAACATTTGCCATATCAATGGAGCAGAAAGCAAAACTTCTCAAAGAGGGGCAAAAGTGATCCCAACTCGACCTGATTGTTTGTACATCTGGTTGATTTTGTACAGGTCCCAAGGTTCGTCCCCAGTATTTTGAATATTTTTGTAATCATTTGGAGCTTTTTGATTTGGGTAGGTACGTGTGGTATACTTGTTAGGATTCTACCACAATCCAAAACCAATCCCCAAGTTCCTATCAGCTGTGACATAGAGAACAGTTTTTGCTCTTAGATCACTCAGTCATTCAGTTCATGGATTTAGCTTGGATATCTCACATCCCCAGTTGCTGTCTTAAATTCCGGGCAACAATATGTCTCTTACAGCCTTAATGAAAAAGTCTTCCTGCCAGCAGTACTGCACAATAATATTAACCCATGTTCTCTTGTAGTCCTAATGTAGAAGTGTCTGTTTTCCTCCAGTCATTTGGGAGATGTGGATTAAAAGGAAGTATTTATTATAAAACTAAAAAAAAAAAAAAGTTACTGGGATACTTAGAGGATTAAACAGAGGTTATTTGGAAAGCAGAAAGGTGAGGTTTAAGAGGCAAGTCTATTTTGTTACATAGAGTTTGAACTAAATCTGTGATCTAGATCTAGTCTAATAGACCATATGCTTTCTATCAGCCTCTCTAGATACAAAACGAACCAGGCATAAAAATCCTATCTGATTTTATGCCACTAGTATTAGGCAGTCTTTGCATTTAGTTGATCCAATTTTGAGTACAGATAACCCTACATCAAACGAGATGCCCGATAAATTAGAATTTTCTAGTTTCCTGACCTTAGCTTTGTGCTCATGATTACTTTAAAGATTTTGCCAGTATCTAAGAACAGACTGTGTTTTGTTTTAAAAAACATTGTGAAAGTGCACAATATGTTTTATTTGTCTGTTCCATTTTTTTATTTGTGGATCCTTTGGCATACTAAGTGACTGTATAATACATGGTAGGGCTAGCACTGCCTGCCCTCCAGTGGTATGTTAAATTCTTCACTGGAATCTTACGATTATTTGCTGAACTATCACCATAATTGTCCCATCTGCCTCCATTTCTTTCTAGTTATAAACATCTTTCCCCTTAGTCCTCTCCCCTTTCTCTACTCTCCATGGCCTCAGGCAGGTCACTTGCCCTCTCTGCTAATGCTTCTCCATCTGTAAAATGGGAGTAATCTGAGTTGTTGGGAAGATTAATTAGTGAATTAATATTTGTGAAGCACTTGAAAGATGAGAAGCACTAGATAAAGGCTAAGTAGTGTAATTATTCTGAGAAGTGCCTTCATGAATAGGGGAAAAAAAAAAGATACAGGGTTTCTGCAAACTCTGATTAATAATCAGTATAGATGGTTCTGGAGATAGCTGAACACAGGCTAGTTGCCTATGCTTGTAAACAGACAAATTAACATGAATTAATACGTAGCGTTTACATTTCTTACCCACCATTTCTAACAAACAATGATAATATTACATACTTTCACATCACTCAGGAATCACAACTTGCAACCATGAGAGAAAATGCAACTCTCTGAAGTTTGGAAGCGAGTCCTGTACCTTCCAGCTTCCAAATTCTTCTACTCTCATTCCATATACGTGAGTGTCTTTTAAACATGGTACTTATTACAGATGCAAATGAAACTGAGAGAGTAACTGAGAATAAATATTTTAAGGTAATATCCTACAGTCTCAACTTTGTATTGTGATTATAAGACCATCTTCTCCAAACCCCCTCCAAAAGGGAGGTAATTTCCTAGTGCCATAATTAAGCCATCTTTCATTCCTCCATATTCAGAAAAAGGGGAAAGACAGGCTAATGGCCCAAAATGAGTATGATCACATAATGATACTTCCTGTCCAGAAAAGATATAATTATTAACCTGAACAATTTTTTTAATGTATCGTATGATTCATCTGTCTTCTGTGCCTAGAGAATCCTATTCAGTTTAACCACTGGAGGCCAAATAGTATTATTTAGCCAACTGTCTCAAACCGTGTCGTGTTAAAAAGAGGTGAAGGGTGACTGCTTTGTGGAACCATGTTCTCTTCCAACATGTTTTCTCAGCAAGAACGTATTAAAGAAACTCTGTTCCAGCATGCTCTGTACTGGTTTGTGGCAGTAAACTGTAGTGAAGTAGAGTTTAAGATGCTACTTCTTTATTCCCTCTGTGGGATATGATGCCCAAGTTTATGTTGCCAGACCATTGCCTTTGCTTCCCTGAGCGAAGGGGCTGCAGCTGAGATGAGACGTGGCTTTTGCTTGGGCTGCCTGAGCTAAGGAGGCTGGTTTTTTGCTCCCTTCTCCTCCTGCCCCCTTCAGTTTCCTGCTGGGTAGAACTGTGTGTCACATTTTGTATCACAATCTGATTCTGTGTCTTCTGAGCTTTTAAATGTTGGCATTAATAGATCCCATTGGAAATAATGACTACTGGATGGAACAGTTAAGATGACAGTTTTGGATATTACTGCCTTTTCATTCTTCTGTCTCTGCTGATCATCTAAGGGAAATCTTAGGAAACCTGATAATCACAAAGGCCCATGAGACTGATGTTTCTGAAGTGCAGGATAGAATCAAAAACAGGTGGATGAGGGATAACATGCAGCTCTGCAGAAGGAAGCAATAATTTTGTTCAGAATTTTGTTATAGACTAGAGATAAGCAAACTAATGTGGTAGTAATATGTAGCATGCTGTCTGTAATAGGAGGGCATTGGAAGGGTTAATGATATGAGTGGTACAAACAAGAGGAAACCTCTACAGGGTTAGGCCCTGCTAATCAGTGTCAGTATCTGTGTACTAGATAGAAATCTTCACATTCCTTGGTATCCAAAAATAAGATCTATGTACATTACGCAGTTCAGCTTCTTTACGTCATGAAAACCACTTAACTTATTAGACACTTGGATGCAGTACAAAGCTTTCAGGAGTAATGGTCTTGCCAGTAGGCACATGGAAGGAACTAAATTACTTACATTCCTGAAAGGTTCCGAAAGTTTTGCTCTGCTCAGAAGACTGGGATGAGGGACTACCTTACCCTCCTGTCTACCATCAGCTTGTCATGGTGTAGCTTGAGTATTCCTACAGCAGAATCTAGCCTAAGCGCTAACCAGCATGGTCACACATGAAGGCAGAATGCTCACCCCGAAGTAGAGCTTGTCTTACTGGCCACTGTTCCCATCAGCCTGTTTTTTCAGAGCTTGGCATCAAAATAATGTTACAGGTACTGTCTATAGTATAGTCCAGCCTTCTTCCCTGTTTGCTGTACGGGAGGAAGTGGTCCTTTACAGCCAAGGGGATGGTGTCTGTTATCTGAGAGAAAACATGCTTCAGACCATGAAGAACAACAGAGAACTAGGAATTAAAAACTTTCCAGCTCTACTCCTTTACAGCTTTTCCAGCTCTTCCTGAACAGTAGTTGAGGGAATGTGATGCTAAAAACAATTTTGTCAGCACTTCATTCTTCTTCCTACATAAGAATTTTTTGTGTGTATATGGAAAAAAGCAGCTGTTATTCTCCCTGTATTTTCTTCTTCTATACTTACCTTTTCTAACACTGCCAGAAAAGGCAGAAGGATACCTTTCCTTCTAAGACTGCCAAAAAAGAGAGCAAGGACACAAGGAAGGAGGAACGTTAAGAGAGATGGGGAAAACAATCCTTGGAGAGAAAGGTAGGAAGTGCTTGTGGTACTGGAATTGTGTAGGAAGAAATATTAATAGGGAATGAGTAAGTGGAACGAGAGCAGATTAAGGTAAGAAACAGGATGTTTCATATGCCTAGAGAACAGGTACATTAAAATAACTTCAAAAGGCAGATTTTTTTAAGAATTTAAAAAACAGATTGAAAGATGACTCTGAAACGGACAAACTGAAAAAGAGAAGAGTGGCATCATGTAAGGAAAAACAGTCAAGGGTAAAATTAAAAATAAACAACAAAACAGAACAAACAAAAAGAAGAAACAAAACCAATTCCCCAAAGTTAGAAGACTAAAAACTAGTCAGACATGCAAATTAGGATTGCTGGAAAGTTTGGTTTAATTAATGTTTATATTTGTTACTATATTTTTCTGAGCTTTTCCAGAAACCACTGATGTCTGAACAATCTCAGGCAGAGATGTTGTCACCTCCTAAGATCTGATTTTCGCTAGGTGTTATAAAAGCCCTGTGGTTCCCCAGAAAAATGGACAGATATGATGGTTTATGATGCCAAAAATGTGGCCCTTAAAGTGTCTTAGATTTATAGTATTAGTCTGAGTAAGTAGCAGAGCAGGCTTCAGCTATAAAAATGCCAGGGAGAATCCCAAGACTAAATTGCAGTTCAGTTTTGTCCTCTTCAAGGGGACAGAAGCAACCCCTCCTTATTCAGACAGACGGGAACATGGAGGCTAATGGATAGGTATAAGATATTTATGTGGTTACAAGCAGTATATTGCATCCCTGCACACTACTTTCTGCACTATCCTCTCTCCTCTATTCCTGCATGCTAAAGCAAGTGGATGGCAGAAAGGAGTGAGCAGACAGAGATTTTACTGGGAAGTCATTGTAAATTGCTGCTGAGACAGGTCATACCACAAATCACATTGTTCCCTTCACCTGAACAAGAAGGATGTGGGGGAGGAATTGTACTTTAGAAAGGATGTCCCTGAGTCATTCTGTCTCCCACACTGCTCCTGTGGTGCAACTTGCAGGGCACTCCTGTTTTTCCTGTTATGCCTAAAGGAGTTCTATAGCCCCCAGCAAAAAGGAGACCCAGACCAGAAATTACATGTCACACTGCTACAAAACCATGCCCTTGGTTACAGCTGTGTAACTTGTTTTCAGCTGAACTGTATAGGTGTATTGCTGACAGTAATTTTCAGCAGAGGTAAACTAACTTCAGATATAAAATTTCTTCTGTCCTGTAGAGTACATTCTAGTAGTCCTGAGGTTCTCAATTCATACAGAAAGACATACCAAACAGACTGAACAGAATTTGGATTCCATATTTTAACAAAACTGCCTTTATAATACATATCTGTAAATAAATAGTATTGCAAGCACATATGATATTCAAATAATTGTCCATTCTGTTTCTTTCTTTCTAATTATGGACAACCATAATTCATTTAGTGCTTGAACATGAACTATATTCCTCTATGATACAAAGTATATTTTTCTCAGGCAGTAGTAAAACCAAAGAGGCGTAATCAAATCAGTGGCGGTCTGTTTCCATTTCACATCTTCTTTCTACCTTTATTTCCCTTTTCTCTTTACCAAATATGAATACATCCTTAAAAATATTGTCCTTCCATGTTTCCTTTCACTCACAGGGCTCTGTACCTTCTCTACCCATAAGTTCCCTACTCTTGGGAAGAACAATGTTTTTGAATACCTTCCAGAACTGAATCGTGGAGTACTAAGTCACCACCAGGCTTCCCACTGTCATAACGCTTTTGGAACTGTTATACTGTGGTATTAGAATGCTCCAAAACTTGAATTTGTTTCTTTATGCATTTTGTGGACCTTTACTTAAATTCGGGGTTAGCTGTGCCTCCTAAATATGTCCAACACTGCGGGGATGCCACCAAAGAAATAGAGAGCACTGACATTGAAATGTCTCAGTCTATCACCCTAGCTTAATAAAAGTGTGCAACAAAGCTCAAACCTGTACATTGCATAACATAATCAGAAATGTCTTAAACCAATATGCTGTACTACTTTCCTTATCTTTGGAAGTTTGGCCTAAGTAAAAAGAATGGTACTGATTATTATTGCTAAACTGGGAGTGAGAACAGTGGTCAGATAACAGCAAGAGCGCTTTGGATTTGTCTGAGCCCCTAGAGCTACCAGAAGGAGAAGCCTGATGAAGTGAGCAGTTTTCCACTGAGTATGGCTAGCATTCAGCTGTTTTCTTGCATCCAGATCACATCTTTGCTTTAACATCAAGAACCTGTTGAACAAGGCCTTGAACTAAAGCGCTGAATGTTCAGGAGTACACTTTTTGTTAGATGCAAACAAGTTTCCGGTGCTGTATGTACTCACTGTGGCCAGAAAATTTGGAAAAAAATGATCCATATCAAAAATAAAATATTGGATGATTTTGCGGGAAGGTTGATTTTTGAAAGCCAGCATAATATTAATTGATGACGTATTGCTTTTACATGAGATCTCACTAATTTATAAATATGCTGTACAGTTCCACTTATATCAATGCAGCTATGCTGATGTAAGCCAGATGAGAATTTGGAGTTGAATCTGCTCAGCTTGTGCTTTTGAAATTAATGAGGGTGAGAGTAAAATTTCAGTGCTAAAATGCATGGCAATTGTCAGGTATTACTGAGAGTTATCTAGTCTGGTTGTCCCTGGCTGCCATGGGGAAAAATGGTTGCCAAAATGCGGAAAAATTTATGGTTGTGAAAGTTCAAATGGTTCAAATGGTTTTCTTTTTCTTCAAAGCATTTTAGTGTGTTTAAGTGGTTTAATATTTATATGTTTTTCTCAGGAGACGTGAAGGATAAAGATGGTTTTAATCAGTCTCTTCTCTAAAGTCTTTTATTCTGCTGGTTTAGCTGGTATCTTAGAGTATTCCCACACCTGATTTCTATTTACTGTTTTTCCGGCCAAAATGAAGCAGACAATACCTCTTTTTGTAAAAGAAGAAAAATTCTTATTAAAAAAGGAGAAATTACTGAGCAAATTGACACTCTCAGTACATCTTGTATAGTATATCTTTTTCATAGTAAAAGATCTTTTTAACTGTAGAAAAATCATAATTCTGTATGTTAAAGCTATGGATATAGACACGATTCACTTCTGGTTTGTTGAGTTCTTGAGCATCAGCAGAGCTGAGGCAACCAACTGTATGTGTGATTCGGGCCAGCAGAAAAGTCGTGAATATATTATAGGTGATTCCATAACTTTTCGTACTGTTCTTCTACGGCTTTTTATTCTGTATTAAATTTACACTGATGTATGGCAAAGTATTGTGCTGCAGTAGTTTGTGTCTCTGAACAACAAGATCTTTACATGAATATTAAAAACCTTACACTAGTATAGTTTTCTGTATTTATTTTGGCATTCAGTCTATTCAGATGGTCCATTTGGGAAATACAGCTCTTTTAAAAAATGCTATTAATCTGTTAAAATATACCCCAAACCAACTAAATTATTCTTTTAATGAAGCATGAGTATCTAATGACCTTTGACAGTAAAAATACCATGGCTTATGCAATGATACTGTAAAGGTCTTCTAAATTTTATTACTAAATTATATTAGTTGGTAGAGGATTTTCTTCCATGATTAGTATCTTGTCTTGCCCATGAGGTAATATTTTTATTTCTCATTGAGAAACAGTCCTGAAACAAGGAAATTTTTCTTGTGTATATATTTTAGATCCTGTTGTGATTTTAAAATTTTCTCACATGTGTATTTTAATTCTTTGCTACAGTCATGACTTGTGGCAGTGAA
Organism: Fregata magnificens; assembly: GCA_013389945.1. Classification (NCBI taxonomy): domain Eukaryota; kingdom Metazoa; phylum Chordata; class Aves; order Suliformes; family Fregatidae; genus Fregata; species Fregata magnificens. Next base: position 25,938 of record WAAD01028316.1, read on the forward strand.
TTCAAAAGGTTAATTATGGATTGCATAAGAAAACTATTCCTTTTTCTCCCCCCCCCCTTTTTTTTTTACTGGTTTAGTGTACTGTCCCCTTTGTATAAGAATGATGAGCTGATAAGGGTTTTTTTTTTTTAATTTTAGAATTTTTTTATCTATATAAGTGATTATATTATCTCCTATTGAAGACATATTACTTTTCTGATCTCCTTGCTCTGAACAACCTCTGTCCGTTTATTTAGATGACTGATAGGAAGTGAATTAAAAATTTTAAGTTATATTTAGGATTGGGAATAGGACCCAAGACAACTGACTTTGCTTCTGCTACTTGGACTGCAGCAAGATTTATGAGTGAGTCAAATTGTTGTTTCCTTTTGTTAACACTGAATTTAAAATGCCAGTTTCTTACCCAACTGTCCAAGTCAACAGTAAGTCCCAATTGTTTCTGCACAATCTTAAATCACGTTGTCACTTCAAATTTTGTCACTTCATGCTTCAGTCCCTTCTCTCAACCCGCTGTTTTCTTTTTCAGACCTTTACTTGAGGTAAGAAACAATTAAGATAATTCAGTTATGTACTATGAACTTCTGGTGAATGTTGACCTTTAAACCTTAAAAAGTCAATCAGAACATTAAGTGAGGAGGATTACAATTTATATTATGAGTGGGATTTTTAGTAGAAAACTACTCAAAGAGATTTGAAAAGGGGCTAATATAGGAAAAGTATTCCTGACATGGAGATCTCTTAGGTTGTGGAACAGTATCTTAAAAGAAGTGTTGAAAATGCCAGGGCTGGTGAGAGTTAGGACTCAACTAAACAAAACAGCAAGAAACCTGAAATTGGAAGCTTTCAGGAATGGCGAAGAAATTGTCTCAATAAGGTTTTTTTCATATTTAATTTCTTTCATTGTATTTGAAATCATAAATAATACAGTGTGTGTCTGTGGATTACCTGTTTCATGAGGGGTGCCATGTCAGAACAGATAAGATCATAAGTGTTGGGATGACTTGCTGCCCATTCTGTGGTACAAATTTATGGGTAAGGAAAGCAACTTCTTTTTCAGTGAGGGTGGTAGCAAAAAATCACCTTAGCCTTGACACATGAAACCCATTTAGTCAAGCTCAAGAATGTGTTTATGTTTCATATTAATGCATGTAAAAGCCTTCTTGTTTGATTAATTACTATTTTGTTACCATTAGTCCCAGGTGAAATCAGAATCCCTGGGTGATAGGCATTCTGTAAATCATATTAAAAGATAACCTATGTTATAAGAAATTTGGTGTCTGAATATGAATTATTGCCCAAAACAGTCTTATAGTCCAGATTTTGCACACAGAGGAGCTTTTGATTGGTGGGAAGAGAGAAGCACTTCCAGTGGAGTATCATGAAAATTATATAGCTACCACTGTTAGGGTAGAAAAGTTGGTCTTCCTACTGTCTGTGTAGTGGGAACATGGGATTTATTGCCTGTTTCTCAGGCATTACTGTTAGGGTGACTGCAGTTAGGGTGACAAATCATTCTCTTCTGTGGCTTGCTAAATAAATTGGAGATTCAAACTTTTCTGGTTACTGCTGAGTGCTCTAAGTCACAAGATACTGTTTTCTCTGAAATAATAAGATTTCTGATGTGAATGCCTGCAGAAAGTAAATATGTAATCCGTTTTCTCTGCCATTTGCTTAACAGCTTAAAAATTGCTTTCTTGAGTGCTTATCCTACTAAAATACAATTATACTAATTTACCTGAAAAATGGATAAAACCAGACTCAAAGTAGATAAATGTGATTAAGAATTTCTGTGTATGTTTATGATTACCTTTGTTTCAGCATTCATAGAGTAACTTATGATAACCACGTATGAACTAACATGAACTAACATTGCTACTATAGGTTCCAAATCTTCTTTAGTTGCTATCAAAATAAAATTTTATCCATTTTATATTGGTGCATCAGACCACTATTACTAAATATGTTGTTCTGTGAACTCCTCTCTCAGTCACAAACCAGTATTTGCATGGATAAATCTGAATGGAAAATTGAGGCAACTGGCTAGTGCCATAACTGTCGTCCAAGAAGCACGAAAATAGCAGATGAGGATAGCCATAAAAGTTGACATACTTTGGCTGAACTCATTTGACCACATAAGCCTGAATACTTGGTACACAAAAATCTAGTTTCCATAATACCCTAGAACCAAAAATCGGTAACAAATACACCTCATTCTTCTTTCACTCTATTTTTTTTCCATCTAAATTTAAACTGTCGTCTTTAATAGATTTATTTGTATCGGTATAAGTGAAAGGCAAATTAGGTCCTTTAAATGCATTCCTTGTTGGTTTTTTCCTTCTACTGCAAGCGCAGAATAGAACTTGTATTGTTGTGCTTTGCTACTGATTTTATCTCTATGTTGAAGAGTCCTTTCTGTACTAATTTGGCATTCTTCCTCTACGTTTTATTTAAATTGCCACATACACTTGTTAAATAATTCTAGTTTGTTTGGGTTTTGTTGTTCTTTTCTTTTTCTTTCCATGGTGATTGATTGTCATCTGGGGGCTAACATGAGCCCACCATGTTAATTACATTTATTCTACCCACTAACTGCTATTGTCTCCAGGGTCAGAGACAAATGTATGAATCCACTTTATCTCTCAGCTTACAGAACATCTCATACAGTGAGCCTTGTATTACGAAACGACTACATCAGCCTCTAATTACTCAGCTCTACCCTGTGTTGAATGCTGGTGCACCTTGAGAAACAGCATGCAAAAGCACATTTGTTTAAGTCCTCAGATGGTTAACATTGTGCATAACCTCCTCACAAATTACAGCCTCAGCTGCAGCACATCCATTAGTCTGGAAGAATGAAGATTCCCAAGCGGCCCTGGTGCCTTTCCCAATTCCCTTGCGACCCACCAATCCTCTCAGTGCTTTTTCTGCATGTAGGGAGTGTTCAGAGCTAATCAGGTCAATGATCATCTCACGGCTCAGGGGACATGACAGGAGCCTATCACAGCAGTTACACGATCTTCCAGACCTGAGCACGCTTGCTGAGAATCTCATGTTAAGAAACATTGCTTTGGTGCCTCTTCTCTCACTCCCTAGGAGCCTCTGAGGATTTCAGCTTATCTTTCTCTCTCTCTCCTTTAGACAGTGAAGAGTTCAACATCAACGAAAAAAAGGCAGAGCAGTATGCAGCTACCCGGAGGGTGTTGATTGAAACTTAGATTACCCCCAAATCACTGTTGATTTGACTGATGCTCCAGCTTTACCAGAGAAAAGATTTCAATTAAGGTAAGTGCTGCTTTATCTGGCTGACTGCATCGTGCCGAATTTCTGCATTGAAAGTTCAAACTGAGTAAACTGACAGCCTGCACTGCAGCAAGGGAGCCCGTGCCGAGTGTCAGGAGAGGGCTGGGGGCAGAGACAAGTGTCCCAGCCTGGAACTCCTCTCTGGAGGGATTCAGGTTTTAAGCAGCTTCTTATGAATGGCTACAGTTATTTCTGATTTGGTGGTTCTCTGAAGCTTGAAAAAAAGAGTGTTAGAAATGTGCAGGGGTGTGAGAAGGGAGGAGGAAAAGCAAGTGCACTTTCCCCCTTTGTGCTTAGTACATTTATTTGGGGAAGCACAGCAGCTGGAAAGCAGAAGTACATTATGGTAAAACTTCATTCTGAATAAGGAGCATCGTTCCTTTGCAAGCAAGAACTCGTAGACGTAAGGCTTCAAAGTCCCATGGCATTTAAACGAGACAGAAAGGGATTTTTGAAATGTGAGTCAAGAATATGCATGCAGCTTTCCAGATTACTGTCAGACTGAGGGCTGTGACTGGCGTGTGGAATGTTACACTCGGATGCTGGTGGGGTTTGCGTAGTTACTTTTGCAGGATTGGCAGTTATGTGGGGGGATAAGGGTGAGGGGGGGTGCCGGTTCAATACGAGTGGCCAGAAAATTAAATTGGTAGTTGCTGAGGGAGGGGGGAGTAGTGTTTGACTGAAGAGGGAGGGGGCGTATTTTTCATGGGGTGATAGAAAGTGTGGCATATCAAAAGAAATTGACTGGCGATTGAAGATCTTTATCTTGAAAGAAAAAAAGAGAGAGTATATGAGGGAGGCTGTCTTGAAAGATTAAATGATTAATAATAAAAAGTCAGAGATGCTTAGGCAGCCTGGAGTTAGTTAGACAACCCAGTGTACCTATGGCATATCCACCCTAAAATGTCTAAAGTGAACTGAATTTGATGGTCTCAGTCAAGTCCACGCTTAATAGCTATGTTGTCAGGGGACGTAATTAAGGAGCTAGTAAACAGCCCAAACTTTTTAATACTGTAAGGGACCAAATTAAGATATGTTGTGTTAAACATGTCTGTGCCCTTTCTGTTGCCCACAAAAATCAACAAACTCTGTTTAAAAATCTGTCATAATAGGGAGAAAAGATCAATGGAAAGTTAATTGATTTCAAATCTTTGCTGTCTTAAACAGATGCGTAACTCCTAGGTAGTTTATAAAAGTGTGACTTAATTGCACTGCTTTTTTCAGCCAATACACTTTATTGTCATTAAATATCTGTATCATTGGTTATCATCCAATGTTGGTAATACAATTCATAGCACTATATCTTGCATTAAAAGCTCAGCTACTCAACATGGAGATATATTTTTTCATCCAAAAATACCTCCCAAACCCCTGCCCCGCGCCACTCCTCCCCTCCACCAACGCCACCCCCCCAAGGAAAAAAAAAAAAAAAAAGAACAATTCAGGGAAATGTTGGTTACCTGCAGGTTTGTTATTTATTCCATTAGCTTTTCCAGTGAGAAATATCAAGTTCTGTTTCTCACAAAAACATAAGTATATAGGAAAATGACTTGAGGTTTTAGGTGAATGTACTAAGAATACTGACAGTTTTAACTATACATCAGTATATTCTCCTTCTTGAAAATGATTTCTGAAAGTAATGTTTTTTATAAAGGTGACTCAATATGTCCACGGTTTTCTTGGAAAGGAAGTTGGGTTTGGAAGTAGTTAGGGGCACTGATCCTCATTTTGGGGCAGCATATGGCTCACTTCTATTTTCATGTTACATTAATATGACATTTACTAAGTTTTGTGCTTCTTCCACCCAGAGATGCAAGTCTTGACCAGGGTAGAAATATCTGAATGCACAAACTAGCTTCCATTATACCTGCCTTCACTTTTTTTCTTTCATGAATAATCAATGGTTTCTCGGCATAATTAGTATGCATTAATATACATCAGAGTATTCATTAAAAAATTCAAAAGGTAATAACTTAATGCACTGCATGGAAAAATTTCTAGTGTAAACAATTCCTATGCAGTCGCAGACATCCAGGTTATGTACAAATAGCAGGAACTTCTGTTCCAGTCTTTCACAAGGACTGACTACAAACATTGTTTGACATGATGGCTCTGCTCCCCTTTTGTCTCACAAAGCTGTTACTGTACGTAAAAAATAAATAAATCACGCTTTCATGGCAGTGTGTCTGTGGATTTCTAAACAAGTCTTACAAATGCACTTACATCTCTATTATTATTTTACAAGATCAGATGTTCTATCTGCTTCTAAATGAAGAGCACTTACTTTCCGGTATGTTAGCCTCAGAGACTGTATAAGATGACAGTTCACCAAACATGGGGAAATGCTGTTTTCACTCATGTTTTGATAAAAAGAGACAATAATGCTATAATTATTTTCTGATCTTTTCCATTGGTGGATTGTGGGCTTGTTCATACATAGTGACGGTCCAAAAGTGACCTCAGCAATATGGGAAATATCATTCCTTATTAAGCAAATAATTTGGGGCATCTGATTCACTGAAGATTTTCAGACTTGATAAACATACAAACACAGGTTACACAGAAAGGCAGTGGAAGACATGTCAGTATAGCCTAGTTCCCTCTCTTGGACCTTTTTTTTTTACTCTGAGGCTATATCAAATAGTATTAAATATATAGCTGTATGCGGAGTTCAGCTTTATTTCAGATATTTCAAGTTCTTTGAATGAGGCCAGTGTTAAATTTTTTTGCCTCAAGCTACATCTCCTTATTACTGACAGAAACGTATGATTGCTATCTGGCCTAACTCCATTGAAAATTAGCATGTGATGTTAATGCTTTAATGTTTTAGGAGCTTTTTAAGGAAATTTATTAAATTGAGGTTTGGAAAGGGGTAAACCAAAGGGAGCTCTCTGAAAGCTGACATAAAACCAACCATAGAGTGGGAACGAACAGTCCTGCTAAAACAGTGAGAGTGATATATGAAAAAGAAAACAACTGTTAATGACTATAGTTAATAATCCAGATAATGTAAGGTAAAGAGATATGTTGTCATTTCAAAAGACTAGGGTGAGAGTGAGATAAAATAAGCTTCAGGGGTTAATGAGTTTCCACAGTTTCCTTTCTCAAAGGTATATGGGAATTTGCTTTACCAGAAAGGGAGTCTTTTCATGCCCCGTGTTATTAACATGCATTGGAGAACTAACATAAGCTTTCCTAGCAAGACCATTGTGTCCCACCAGACTCTTCTTATCCCTGCTCCTTCTGTTATTTTCATAGTCTGTTTCCTGGGCACTTATTCTTGCACCTCTGTGTAGCACTTTCCTCTTCATATAGCTGCTTTTTCTTCCTAATGATTTGTGCTGCTTTTCATTCTGTTCCTCTTAGCGTTCTCCCTCTTTCTTTCCTTTCCTTTTCTTCATGTACCATGATTTAATGCTTCATTACTTTCACATCCATTCTCTTCCTTCCTTTGATGCTGAAAAGCATCTCTTTTCTCACTTGCTCCACCTGTGTAAATTTTCTTTTTAATTGAACCAGAAAACCCCTCTGAAAAACACTCCAGTACTCACATGGATGGGATATATGTGCTCCAACACTCTACCATCTCTTTATCCCCTTTTTCTGTATTTTTAATTGTTTTACATTGTACACGCTTCATGTCAGGGGCTGTATCTCAGCGTACAGTAAGTAGTTAGCACAGTAAGATCCAGTTCTTTTTCCAGCTTTGGAGTCTATGTGTGTGTCTACACTGCAGAAATCACGTGCTCTTAACTGGTTCATGGAAACAAAGCTCTGCAAGGTTTAACTCAGATACCTCAGGATGTCTTTGTTCTTGCAAAAGCATACCTTACAGTTAAAAAGAAACATATTGCAGTGTATATATTTATATATATGCTTGCAGGTATGTAAGTTTAGAGCATATTTTCAGGTGTTGTTATTTTCAAGTCACTGTGAAAGTGACACCTTCTTGAATGACTTCTCAGACCCATATTTAGTTGATTTAGAGGCAAATGTAGTGTTTGCTAATACTTTTTTCTGGCTTCTCTTTTTATTGCTCTTTGTCATAAATGCACCATATTAAAGAATGAGTTTCAAACCTTATCTTCCTTTGTATTAATAGAAACTTTCACTAAGGTCCACTTGTTTTGCAGAGATGTAACTCATTGAAGGCATTGAGTTTGGCATGTGTCACAGGATGAATATTTGTTGAGACAATAATTTTGTAGCAAAGTTTTGAAGCTTCAGTGGTGTTTTGAGGCAGAAAACTTCAGTCTGCTTTCTTGTTGAACCTTCAAGCCTGGTAGTTTGAGGGGGGAAAAAAAATATTTCATGTAGGTAATTTCTATATCAAAGTAAAATACAAACCTACATCACCATATTTATTACCGGACTTGGCATTTAGCAGAAGTCAAAGACATATGTTTTACAATGCTAATTTTGTGATGCATCATTTAAAGAGGCTTCTTTTTCTCCCAACCAGATGGGAGCTAAGATATTCCATCATGGGACTTGGTCAGATTACTTTAGGAGCAGCTGTGGTTCAGTTTCTGTCAAATGTATCACTGCCGTTTTGAGGGTGAAGAGAGTCTTCCTGTAAAGATCGCTCGTTGATGTACACCAGACAGTTCTGTGGCTGGAGGGGCATCTTTCTGCTGCAGATGTCTCAGCTGTCAATATTTTTTAAGGCAATGACTGCATTGGTTGACGTATGTATAATGTAAGCTACATTTACTGTCCTTTGTCCCAGCAGAGTGTGATTTGGGAACAGAAGTCCATCTCTGTGCTGTTCTGCTGAACGGCCCAGACCTGTAATCACAGCTCAGACTGGAAACCTTTATGGAGACATTCATGAGAAACCTGTAGGTCTGAGATTCAAAATAAGAAAGCATCTAGCATCTAACTCACAGTAAAGTGCTGTCTCCCACTTAAGTTTAAAAGTTGTATTTAGGTACCAGAATTATGTTGTCCTTTAACTTCCAGAGTGCAGTATATTCAGAACAGTCTCCAAAGCAGATAATAAATACTCAGTTAAATGACTTGGATGAGGAGTTTTTGTTTCCAAATTTAGATCAGATTTATTATTGTTTTCATGCATGCATTTACTCACTGACCGCATTAATAGTATGCCCAGCACACCAAATATACTTAGAAAATACAGTTGTGGCTGACTTGGTTAGAAAAATATTTGAAATTCTTTTTTTTTCCAGTGAAGGTAAATAGGATGCAAACCCACTCCTTTTCCAGAAAACAGACGAGACTTTTGACCTGTCTTGATCAACAATGTGCTCCAGCACTGATCCCAAAATCCAGCTTTTTGACCTAGGACATTTAGAGTCTGTAAGCATTATGTAGGTTCTTGGCTGCTGTTCTCTGAAGGCTGCCAGCCAGTGCTAAATGTAATTGTAAGTGCAGTCACATGTTTGCTAAACACTTGTCTGTGTCCATTTATTAATTTTGCAAAGATTTTGGTTTGTTTATGCAGTTCAACCACTACCCACAGGACTTGGTTCAAACTGGTGACTTAGGTTCTTAGTTCCCTTACCACTCCCTTATGTTCTTCAGTCCCCTTGGACCCTTTATATATATATATATATATATAGTACAGTGCTTCTGTATATGGAGTTGAGATGGCAGTTTAAACAACTCTCTTAAAAGCCTATATGAAGATCACAAAGTACATTTATTAGAATAACCTTGGCATTCTGTCCTCAAGCATACTGACTCTGTGTGTGCATGTTACACACTTTCATATATCTGTTTTATATTCAGTTCAATATATAATACAAAAGAAAAAAAAAAAAAAAGGCTCCATTCCATGGTTCATTTTTCCTATTTAAGAAAATACTGCAAATAACAACGATATTGTTAAATGGAACATGCATACCAGATAGTTAAATTTACTGACAGTTTTCTGAGAATGCTTGGTAGCATGAAGGAAAACTAAAACCTAGTATTTCTTGACTAGATTTCCATTGTCTTGAACAGTCTGAGCAGACTTTTACTGAATGCTTTTGCTAGAGATTTGATGACGGAAGCCACTCTACCGAATTTGAATTCACTCAAATTTAGTTGCAGCAAGCTTTCTGTAAAAACTCTTCAAGTTCAAGTAATATTTAAGTCATTAAAGTGGAGTATTAATTATACAACAAAATGAAAAGCCATTTCATTTCTATTTAGGAAACTTGTATCTTTGCTTGTTAACAATCTTTTCATTTACCCCTAAAATATTAATAATAATCTTGGTACTTGTTTACCATAATTTTAAATATTTAACTATATCTCTTTGAAAATGATAAATGGAAATAAATTCATTGCATTCCCTGTCACAAGTAACACTTCTTATTCCTTTTCTGGGTAAAATAGTAATAATTTAGAGCAGAGAGTAAACCTATCTGGTGTAGATCTACCTCACTGTAACTCTAAACAGATGTTACAGAAGTCCTGATTTACACTGGTAGAAGAAAAAGACGCCCAGTGCCTTTCAATAAAGATCCCTTTTCTTCTGTCACTATGTAATGAGCAGTCCTCTCAGGATACAGCTGTGTTTCATATTCTCATCTTTAAATAGTTTTTTTTTTTTACTCTGACCTCTTAGATAGTGGGACTCAGACAAGTTTTCTATAAAACAGATCCTTTGGTAATTTGGCCCTTCTACCTCTGAACTGCTACTTGAAGAAGCACATATGTCAAAATAAATAGAGATAAAATGTGATATACCTGGCTCCTGGTTGAAAGACTGCATATGTCAGAATAAATACAGAGATTAAGAGGTGATGTTGAGAAGGTAAGTGCTGATAAGGAAAACACTCAAATGAACTTGCTAATTAAAATGCTTTTTGAAGAGTGTCACTTCTCTCTGATGGTTTTGTGATTCAATGTAAAGACTTCTATCCCATTTTTTGGTCCTCACTGCATATAAATCGATTAAAATTTTCAGGCACCATCACTTTCTTTTGCATTTGTTCTCGTGTCTCCTCACCTTCTTCCCCCCCTTCCCTCTTTTATAATTATTTGGAATGGAAATGTCCTTTGTCTGGTGCACAGAACATGTAAGCAACTAAATTCAGGTCCATCAATGGACTTCAATCCCCATCTGAATTACTCATCAGATATAGTACATAGCAATTACCTGTCACTCTTTTTCACCCTGAGAGCCAAAATGTATCAGTCAAGGACATATTTGAGTTCCAGCAGCCAAGAATGTGAGTAATCCTAGGCTGAGTGTAGACGAGATACTATGTATGGCAGAATGGAGCACAGCCATCAGGGCAAGCATCTGGACGTTTTTAATAGGTAAAGTTAAAGAAAAAAAAAAATTCCTGTAGAAGTATTTTTCTCTAAGCTTGTTATTTAAACTGGGTGGGTTTGTCTGTTTATTTGGTTAATTTTTTTTTTTTTACTCTTGTGGTGGGTTGACCCTGGCTGGACACCAGGTGCCCATCAAAGCTGCTCTATCACTCCCCCTTCTCAGCTGGACAGGGGAAAGAAAATGTAAAGAAAGGCTTGTGGGTCGAGATAATGACAGGGAGAGATCACTCAGCAATTACTGTGGTGGGCAAAACAGACTGGACTTGGGGAAATTAGCTTAATTTATTAACAATCCAGTCAGAGTAGGGTAAAGGGAAATAAAACCAAGTCTTTAAAACACCTTCCCCTCACCCCTCCCTTCTTCTCGGACTCAACTTCACTCCCGATTTTTCTCTACCTCCTGCCTCTCCAGTGGTACAGGGGGACAGGGAATGGGGGTTGCAGTCAGTACATCACACATTGTTTCTGCCGCTGCTTCCTCCTCAGGGGGAGGACTCATCACACTCTTCCCCTGCTCCAGCGTGGGGTCCCTCCCATAGGAGACAGTCCTCCACAAACTTCTCCAACGTGGGTCCTTCCCACGGGCTACAGTTCTTCACAAACTGCTCCAGCGTGGGTCCCTTCCACGGGGTGCAGTCCTTCAGAAACAGACTGCTCCAGCGTGGGTCCCCTGCGGGGTCACAAGTCCTGCCAGCAAACCTGCTCCAGAGCAGGCTCCTCTATGGGGTCTGCAGGTCCTGCCAGGTGCCTGCTCCAGCATGGGCTTCCCAAGGAGTCACAGCCTCCCTTGGGCATCCACCTGCTCTGGTGTGGGGTCCTCCACGGGCTGCAGGTGGATATCTGCTCCACCATGGACCTCCATGGTCTGCAGGGGGACAGCCTGCCTCACCATGGTCTTCACCACAGGCTGCAGGGAAACTTCTGCTCCGGTGCCTGGAGCACCTCCTCCCCCTCCTTCTTCACTGACCTTGGTGTCTGCAGAGTTGTTCCTCTCACATATTCTTACTCCTCTCTCTGGCTGGTTTCCCCCCACCTCCCCGCCTTCTTAAACATGTTATCCCAGAGGCACTACCACCGTTGCTGATTGCCTTGGCCTTGGCCAGTGGCAGGTCCATCTTGAAGCCGGCTGGCATTGGCTCCATCGGGCATGGGGGAGGCTTCTAGCAGCTTCTCACAGAAGCCATTCCTGTAGCCCCCCTGCTACCAAAACCTTGCCTCACAAACCCAATACAACTCTGTGTGCAACTCCCTGAGGCATTATCTTCCAACAAACAATGGGCATTTTTTGCAAATGTTTTCTAAAGGTCACTCTTTTTTAATCAGCTCACTTTCTCTGTAATAACTGTATGATATTTTTTGCCCTATCTGTGATCAATGAGCATGAATATTTTAAATAGAAAACACACATTTAACTATCTTTCTAAATGTTGCTGTTACAGTTCTGTGAAGGGATTGGAAGGGGGACACTGAACATCCAGAATTATCATTAATTTCTCATTTCCTGGTGGCTATACAGCCCTTTCTGTGATTACATGCCTAGGGATGTTAGTTCAGGCAAAAATGGCAGGATGCTATATTTTAATTTTCTCTTGAATGGAATTTCTCACAACTATTTCTAAATACATGTATGTCTTCTGCCTAGTCTAGGTAAGAACTGGGTTCATGTTGTTCAGATACCTAGTGATAGGTGAAGATTTTAACTAAAAGCTAAGATTTAATAAATCTAACTTGATACAATCTTACTTATTTGATAAAGAACAGGTGGAGCTGGTTACCATGCAGCCTACCTCAGTTGTTTCTATCAGTACAGGCTGTACCAGGCAAAACACAAACTGATACACCTAAAAATTTTTCAATGCAATGTTTAGGTGCATCAGGCATTTCTCTTTCTACCAGCTGTTCTTTAGGTTTTCTTTGGACAGATACCATGGTAGAGAAATAGTTTATTATCATTTCAAAGCATACTTTAGCATATATCAGTTTGACTCTCTGCCTCTGACTTGGTGTCTGTATGTCTCGTGCAAAAATGATTGATTAAGGAAACAGAGCTAAAGGTCTTGTCCCATCTAAAACTATGAAACATACAAGTGCTGAAGGTTATATCTGTTGGTGTTCTATGGTTTTCCTGCCCTTCTTGTTTTAAGATTTCACTTTTGAAGAATAATGGTCTGATATTACTGATGTCCATAGTTAAACTAGTCATTTTAGGACTCCTTCTTCTAAATTTTCTGATAGGATATTTTTCTCCTCCCCAGTAAAAGTGAACAATAGCATTTGTATTGGAAAATGTTTCCTTCATACCTCTATAGTAGTAATGTCCCCAAATAGAAATTGCACTTCTTGCAAAGAAACAAACTTGGGTCAGATGGGTCTAGGTTTCATGGGAAATACAGACATATTTTTTAAAGTGCAATTCATAGGTCATAAATGTGATGTTTTAAATAGCTTGTCAGGAAAAAGAAGTGATTTTTAATGCAGATCTACCAAATATAATGTTCTTTAGTACCATCAGTACCCCTGAAGGCAAACATTTGGAGAGGCAGAGAGCGCCATAATGCCAAGATGAATGTTGTGAGTAGGATATAAGGCAAAACATAATACAAGGAAATAGAGAAATATCTCCTGTCAAAAAGGAAAGTATTAGTAATAAAATTATTGTTCTGGTTTTCAGTTTCTTTGCAAATATCTAATGAGGCATTGAGCTTTTCCAATATTAAGGTCTTTTTCCCTGTAATTACTTTTAAAACATTGTTAAATCTTTATTTTTATTCTGAAAATAGTTAGGAATACAAATGAAAATATTAATACTTATTTTCTTTATTATGCAAAATTGTATAGTTCAGATACTGAAGAAAAACACAGCCACAGGAAGGGAAACTAATTCTAAGTAATCATTTGAGGTATGACTTTATAATGCTTTATGAGAATATAATCACACGTATGTTGGAATTTGATATTCTAAAATTGTAAAAATTCTCAAGCTCTCTGTGAAACCAGGTGTTATTTGATAACCATTGACAAGAGATTTATAATGAGATAATCTTATTCATGTCTCTTTGAGACAATACACTATGTTTTATGGAAGGTATTTTGAAAGCAACCCTACTGCAGTAAAGCTATAACCTGGCTTTAATTTCATTAAAATGGATTTCATGTTTACCAACCACACAATGGAAAGAAGTTGTGGAGTGTGCTCAGTATATTGCCTCACAGTTAAAAAAATCTACAGCAACAGAAGTAACTGGCAAAATCTGTTTTACAGAAAGGGCAAAAAATAATTGAGATCAGTCAAACCTGGACGAAGAATCAATTTAACCTTCTCTGATTTCAGCAGGAGCTGGATCAGGGTATGGCTGTGAGGTACACTGGATATGATTGATAGAATTAGAAAATCTAAATGAGCAGGTAGGTTTGATAAGCACTCATGAGAACTTTGAAGTTCCACAGACTGTTTAAACAAAGCCAAAGTCTCAGAGCTATTACTTCTTGATTTTTACCGTACTGTTATGTCTGAGGTTGAAGTGTCGTTCAGTGGCCAGGATGCTGAGTAATGGACAAGTTCCTTCTTTGAGTAGTCATTAAGCCAAAGAAGTGCCATGTGCTGGACAGTACAGCATCTCTCACCATTTGAGACTAGGTGAGGATGTGATTACATGTGTGATGCCATCAGCACTTGTTGAGATTATTCTCTCGGGCAAATTGAAGTTTATCAGTACTGAAATAATTTTTGTTCTCTGCTGATATTCCTTTGCCATTTAATATTTAACTGTTGCCCACAGAGAGGCTTCTCTTCCCAACATTTGAAAAGTGCTCCATCTGCCCAACATAAAGGTCAACAGAATCATAGAATCACAGAATGCCAGGTTGGAAGGGACCTCAAGGATCATCTGGTCCAACCTTTCTTGCCAAAAGCATGGTCTAGACAAGATGACCCAGCACCATTTTCTTTCTTTTATTTTGTCCCCGCTTAGCAGACCAAGAGTAGCGGGCTTGTATAACTGCTTTCTGGGAGTCATGTTTCCCTTCACAGCTTCTTATCATCATGTTCCTTTTTCTGTGCCTAAGGAAATAATGAGTAACTGTCTCAACAACACCTAACTCAAACTTTTACAAGAGATTGGCTTGTGATCACAAATTGCCCTAATGTCAGATATTAACCCTGGGGATTATCATAGGCATAAGCAGAAGCATTTGTAGTTTGCATTAAGGAATTGGTGGGGGAAGAGGGATTGAGGCTATATTCTTCTTGAATATGGAAGCAGTATATTTATTTTCACTAACAATGGCAGCCAGTAATTACAGCCTTTTCTCACTCCTCTGCTTCAGGGGAACTGAACTGCTGCTATCTCAGGGGAGGCTGAATTGCTACTGGCTGCTGCCATTTAACAGTTACTATTCTCCTTTGAACCTGTTTGTGAACCACTTCTTCCCTGCTCCTTGTTTTTTTGCTTTCCCTGGTAAATATGTTCCTGAAATGCCCTTTAAAGCAAGTTTAGATATGTGTGCAAATAATATGTTTTAAACACCTGTAGGAGACTAGCAAACATAAATAGTTCAAGAGAGTTTATCTGCAACAAATTCCCTCTCCTCCCCATAACTGGATGCACTTTATTACAATTGCAGATAATATGTATTTAATTTTTTCCGTGTTGTTTTCTAACACACAGTTGAGATTACAGCTGTCTATTTCTTAAATATATCATATGAAACAATGTTCTTACCTTTAAGAGTGATCTCTTTAACTCAAAAATACCAGGCTTCCTGCAATGTGCCAAGAACTGGGTAGATTATCTAGAATGCCAAAGAAAAAAAGATTTAGCTTTTAGTTTCTATAAACAGAGTATATATGTTCTAAATTATGCTTCTTATTAATAGTCCTGTACAGCTATAATGCTTCTTCTCTATTTTTCTCCATTTATCTAATGTCAAAGAATGAAAATTTAACTAGTGGTAATTTTAAGAGAGTTCCTATTGTGTGTGTATGTTAGTAAATGCATGTGAGAAAAAAAAGTGGCATTTTTGTGAGCATACACATACATGAACACCTTAATTTTGTGTATTACTGGCAGATAAATTTTGAGCACTGTTTAAAATTAGTTTAATACCCAAAGCATGAGATTTTTACATGTTCATCCAGTCCTTACATATGGATGATGGATGATGAAAGCAATACACTCCTCATGTTTTGAATTGACATTTCCTAATCACATTCCATTTTTAATTGTTTATTTCCTACTATTTCTTCTCTTAATTATGTCCTCTCTAAAATCAGACTGTCTGCTATTCTTTGCAAGTACTACACTTGCAAACAGTTACTCCCCAGCACCCATGATTTTAAAACAGACACCAAGTCAAAGGAATAAAACAGGATGCGTCAAATCAGCTCATCTTAAAGATCTTTTATATTACACTGGATCCATGTATATTCACATACTGTTTTTAAAAATCGTTCATTCATGTGTACGATTTTTCTTCCGGTGTTGTTGTCGTAAAGGGATCCACATAATGAGCAAATGGAATGAAAGGAAATATCAGTCCAATCACACATTGTAACTCTTTAAAATCCAAGTGAAACCGGCCCTTTAAAATGTTGTTAATATTATCTGCAAAATATGTTTTTATTCCACTGTTTAGAAGGCTGATGCATTTACAGGACCCAAAGAAATGAGAGCTATGCAGGATAGTCCAAAAGAGAATGTAATGATGTAATATAAGGATTAATTGTGAAAGTAATCATGTTAGTTTTCTAATTATTCAAATCTTAATTACAACTGTGTTGGCCCAATTAGTTCAAAACACAAGGCTAATGTTAGGGTTGGGTGGATACTCAGCATCTGTGCATAAGTAAGAGGCATCTGTTGCCAAGTGGTGGAGTGATGGAAAGTGTCAACTCACCAGCTGTGAAGTCAACAAAGCTCTTAAAAAACAAATTTGAGCCAACACAATGATTTAGCACACTTGGGGGAGTGTAAAGCTTATTGCACATGTATACTTTAGCTGGCTGTTGTCACCTAGTGGGACTGAAATCTAGAGCAACTATGCACATTCAAGTCTTTGCCTGCTTTTTTATCAATGCCCTGCCTGACAGGGATCTGCAGTGGGGAATCTGGCAGTGATGTTTCTGCCTGTCAGTGCTGCAGAGGGTTTATTTTTTTTTTTTTTTTCTTGAGCAAACTAGAGCAAATTATTACTAAGCTCACAAGTTCAGAATATGCAATGTCTTAAGGTGGTTACAGCAATTTATAAGTATTACATACAGACAAAAGGATAGACAACAGTGAAATATGAAGAGGAAAGTCTTATTTAAAAAGTGTTGGCTTTTCTTTCCTAACTGCAATTTCCCCATTCTCTACAGTTCTGTATGGACAGATGGCTGTATTAAATATCAGTTGTACCTTGTCCATTGTTTATTGCTATCAATTCCAGAAAGACAGGGCTTTTCTGATTCTGACTATTGATACTTATCTCAGTAATTTCTAGTATCGCCTACAGAGATCGAGGATATTAATGTGTTGCTAACTTTACAATGGTGTGTTTAATATTTATGCATTATTAACATTTAATGGTAACGTGTAAACTTTACTGAAAGATAATCAGTTGGCAGCAAGAACAAAAGAAGGTGGTGAACATTAAAACCTAAGACGGAATTATGTTGAACGCTAATGCATTCACTTTTGACCTAGTTCTGAATTTTATGGATCTTTTGTTAGTGACTTCATTTGCATTACTTTCAAGTTTTTATTTATTTATTCACATTTCACAAAGTACAGATAGAGGAGTGTTTAGATTCATTGTAGTCTGATAATGTTGTTAATTTACATGAAATGCATAGAGTTTGGTACTGTACTGCAGTGTAATAGAAAATGAGTTCAACTTTCAACATTGCCTTCACAAGACTTCTCAATTACATTAAAATAAAATTAAACAGAGTTATAGGGCACTTCTAGCATTCTGGATCTGGGTTTCCTTATTTGTAAATTACAAGAAGAAAGCCTTTGATTTCCTCAGTGTTTGGGCAAATAGCCTTTTTTAGGTATGGTTTGCACTTTAATACAGAACCTTTTTCTTTAAAAAAATATCTCTATGCCTGTATGGCAATACTTGATCTATCCTGTTAAAGCAGCACCCTGACTGGACTGAAGAAGCTAAGCACCTCAACCCACCTCTATAATCTATATTATAATATAGATTATAATCTGTAATAAACTAAATAAACTCAACTGCTTCTGAACAGGTGTAATGAAGTGTAAACATTAGTGGTTGTAAACTGAGGACTTTGGTGACTTGGAAATCACCTTTTTTATAGTCACAATTTATTCAGGTATTTCAACATCTGCACATTTCATACTCAGAAGGCAAATTCAGCATTTCTCCACATTATATTGCAGTTTGTATATAATGTGTGTGTAGTGGTGTAATGATACAGACAGTAGTAGTACATTACACTTAGCTAAGATTACCTGACCAATTTTACTTATGATTGTGAGACTTTAGCAGAAGCTCGTGGAAGATCTAAAGCTGCCACCTCCGCCAGTGTCACAAGTCTGACTATAGTATTTCTGTAAATGGGGAAGTGAAGGAGCACAGTGAGACACACAGCAATTAGTTATATGTGCTTTAGTGGTTTGGTTTTCAGCTTCCTGTTGCAGTTGTGGCTGTATTTCACCTGCAAAATGTTCTTTGCTTTTAAATCATACTGACAATGTGAATAGCACGTGTATACTTTAACTAAACAACTTACCAATTCAAGTGGGCTGCCTCAGCTGTAAGACATGAACTCAGAAGTGATAAAGCATGGCACTGCTTCAGCAAAATGGAATAAGAAATCATTTTGACAGAGCTTAGATCTTGGTCTGGGCTGTTGAATGGGTTTGGCTGTGGGATTTATTATTTCCCACCACCCCACCCCCCTTTCCTTTCAAGGTCGATCTTCCTTATTTTGTGTAGAGTACATCTTACATGACAGTACAAGAAGAATGCAAGCTGGCTGGGTTAATGCCTTTGGGGTCAAAATGGATGCCTGAATGCAGGGAAACAGCACCTGAGAAACGGTGTTCACTGTCACCCCATAAAGGAAAACAGTGACTAAAAGTCAGATGATCAGACTGCAGGTCTTCACTAGGGGCTCGTTATGAATGATTTTGAAAGTAAATATTTCAGTCTGTCAGTAAGTAAAGGAAATACGTCCTCTCTCTTTTGTTTAACTCCCTTGACTCCATGGAATTAAAAGAGAGTAGAAGCTGTTGCTATGATGTTAGAATAATAATTATAAGTTATGTCTGAGAACTGATTCTCATTTATTGGGTCTTCAGACACCTTTAAAATAGAAGAAGTATTCAGGCAATTAGCACTAGAAATAATACAATTTTTTTGTTCATTTCCCATCCTATCCTTTGCTAATGCAGGAAACATGATTAAAGTGAGTAGCAATGATTTTTTTTGAAGATGACTTGACATTTGCCTATGATAAGAACAAATTTTTAAAATGCCTAATCCATAATCATGCAGATGACTGGCTATAGAGTGTAAGACTAGTTCATCTTTTTCGAAGCTCTCTTGGGGCCTGAAAGAAGCAAACCTGTGCTCCTCTGATCACAAAGGGAGATAATGGTTCCTTTGCTGCTGTTCCCTCCTGCGTGCTAGAACAATGGTAAAGCCTCAGCTGCATGTAAACCAGGCTAGAATAACTCTTTAACCCCCCGCCCTGTACAACTTCCTGTGACATGTACATGTAAATAAATAACGCTACCACATTTGTGGGTAAAAATTGTGCCAAGTTAGAGCTTGTCTCAAAATCAAACACCTTATGATCAATGTGTATCAACTATTTTACATTTTTCTTTGCAACAAAAGACTGATGTTCACCTAAAACTAATGAGGTAAAATACAGCAGACAGAGAATTTAATCTGACTACTTCATGTAAGTAAAATGGTATTTCTTTAAATTGTTTGTTCCAAAACCAAAGGATTTACTCTGTTATGCTTAAGTTGTTGTTTCTTCCAAGACTTTCTCTGTGAAAACCACCTAGGTCACATTAGCAGTTGCAGTTTGAAAGTGCACCTTGAAACTGCATGCAGCATGTAAACTTTTCTCTCAAGTAAATACAGTATATCATCTCAAACATACCAACTAAATCAAGTGACTTTAGTGAGATTATTCCAGAATGTTATTAGTTTCCATAAGAACATATACTGGCAGTATCTGTCTGATAGAATCACATTGGCATTTTCTGCTACTTCAGATTGAATTGCTATTGTCATGTTTATATATTGTCATGTATGAAAGAAATTATAAAAGGTCATATGCCTAGGTGTCTAGACATGTTGTTTATATCTCATCATTAAAAGCTCTTCACACTGAGGTCAATGACACATTTGCTGGGACAATTCCTTAAATAAGTATTATCAACTATACTGACTTTAGAGCAACTATTCAATTTTACATTACACACACAAAAAAAAAATCAGATCTTGCTCCTGTGAAACATTTGTCATATTGATTTCAGTGGTACTGGATCAAGATCTGATACTCTGTTTTCCAAAAGGGAAAGAAAACAGAAGCAAGTCTTAAGAACACAGGAGGAGCTGTCTTTGTAGTATATCTTGACAGCATTTCACTCAATATTATGTTCATTAATGTCACAATCACTCCCTTTGAAGCAAAAGCAATCATAAGAAAACAGCTATGGATTCTTGAAAATGTAAAGGTATCAGGAGGCTGTGTGCGCTCTTTGTTTATGACAGTTGTCTTGTATTGCTCTGTAGTTGAATATTTCCACTAATAACCTTGAGTCATCAGCACACTGAAGCAGAAAGCATACAGTGTTAAAGACAGCATGAAGCTTTTAATGTAAAACATCATTTTCCAGGGCAAAACAAAATGATGCTAGCCATGGCAGAGCAATATGTTGCTATGTTAATCAGTGTAGACTTTTTATGTCAATTATCTTCAACTTCTACAATGTGTGATCTCGAAGAAGGAGTAGATTTTATAGTGTCCTGCACTAAAGTTCAGTAGCCATGTAATTCTTATGTAACTTGTATTAAAATATAGAAGATGAACAGAAAACTTAGAGTAGAGATCAGGTAGTGATTTGCCCAGTAGGCTAGGATGAAGATAAGACAGACAGTCACCCTGTATGCCATACCCCAGCAAAGATTCTCTTTGGAGTTTTGCATTGGTGAGTTGAATTTTTTCTCCAGTCTCCTTCAGGACAGGAGCAAGTCAGACATGAGATAGCATCAATTCAGTTTCGCAGAGAAAGAAAATTATGGTGCTTGTTCTCTCTGAGAGACATTATATTCCAGAAGACATGAGGAAGCAGGCACTATTCTTGCCAGTACAAAAATCAAAGAGAACAGTTGTTCTGAACATAGTATGAAGGACACTGATGGTTCTTTTTGTACTCCTATAACTTTCTATACATGAAGTCACTCCCACCTGCACTACTCTATCTGCACTAACTTTAATACTTGATTTGATTTCATTATATGAAACTGTTATTGCAAGAGACCTTTTTTACCTTCTTTCAAGGAGTCTTATAAAAATAACATACTGGACATAAATCTGTTTATCTCACACTCATTTTTGTAAATTAAAAGAAATAAATTATTTAAAGAAATAACCTACTGATATTGCAACTCAAATGGTGTATATAATCTTTGTGGGAATAGCTGGCCATAACTTTCTCTGTGTTGTTATTAATAAAAGTCCTCATTATTCATAGTATCTCTTCAGTTTCTAGCTTCTCCTCCTACTTGCTGAGAGTAACTTTAACTTCAGAATAAATTACAGAGAATTCCTATTGCTAGTTCTAACTTGCCCATGCTCATAAGGATTCTCTTTGAACTGTAAACTTAACATAGGAACCATACTACCAGCTGGATTTTCTTCTGTGTATTTAGGACTAATTCAAGTTCCAGCGATGTGAATCACAGTTTTCTTATTGACTTCCTTGTGAGGTGGATTGAGCCGTAAGGCAGTCCTTCAAACTCTGGTTCTCTAACTACTAATGTATCAACTAGGAAGAACTAAAGCATACCTCAGTTATTAACCATTTTAACAACACAGAGTGGGAGTAACTGCATATGTATCGTTGAAGAGGGAGGAGATAGTAATTACAGCTCATGGTTCCCCCTTTCATAATGAAAAAGAAACAGATTCTGTATGAATAAAAGTGGTAAATAATCTAGCATTATTCCTCCTCCACTAATTTTATATGAAATTCTATATATGAAATTAGCAGTCATCATAATAGATAAATTGAAGTAATCAAGATACAAATCCATACTCCTTTATACTACCCACCTTTAAGTCTTTTTCTGAGTTTTAGGCCTGCTAAACTTGAAATCCCACAATGTTCCCTTATTTTGATGTAACAGAAGCTTTCTGTCATCCTAATAATTCCTGTCAGTACTGATGTTCGTTCTTCTTGATGAGACTGAAAGAGAGATAAGATTCTCAATGAAATGACTGTGTATGTCACTTCCATGCATACTGCTCAAACTCTGTCTTGCAGATAGCCAGAAAATTATTCCTACTTGACCAGAACGGCAGAATGCAGCGAGAAATATATATTTGAAAAGAAAAAAATGGGAAGAGTAGGATAATATGCTGGATGTAATTTTTAGCAGTAGATTCATAGAATCATAGAATAGTTCGGGTTGGAAGGGACCTTTAAAGGTCATCTAGTACAACCACCCTGCAGTCAGCAAGGACATCTTCAACTAGATCAGGTTGCTCACAGCCCCGTCCACCCTGACTTGAATCTTTCCAGGGATGGGGCATCTACCACCTCTCTGGGCAACCTCTTCCAGTGTTTCACCACCCTCATAGTAAAAAATTTCTTCCTTCTATCTAGTCTAAATCTCCCTCCTTTAGATTAAAACCATTACCCCTTGTCCTGTCACAACAGGCACTGCTAAAAAGTTTGTCCCCATCTTTCCTATAAGCCCCCTTTAAGTACTGAAAGGCTGCAATAAGATCTTCCCAAAGCCTTCTCTCCAGAGTGAACAACTCCAACGCTCTCAGCCTTTCCTCGTAGAAGAGGTGTTCCATCCCTCTGATCATTTTTGTGGCCCTCCTCTGGACCTGCTCCAACAGGTCCATGCCTTTCCTGTGCTGAGGACTGCAGAGCTGGACACAGTACTCCAGGTGGGGTCTCACTAGAGCAGAGTAGAGGGGCAGAATTACCTCCCTCAACCTGCTGGCCACACTTTTTTTGATGCAGCCTGGGACACAGTTGGCTTTCTGGGCTGTGAGTGCACATTGCCAACTCATGTCCAGGTGTTCATCCACCAGTACCCCCAAGTTCTTCTCTGCAGGGCTGCTCTCAATCCCTTCATCCCCTAGCCTGTATTGATACTTGGGGTTGCCCCAACCCAGGTGCAGGACCTTACACTTGGCCTTGTTGAACCTCATGAGGTTCACATGGGCCCACTTCTCAAGCTTGTTCAGGTCCCTCTGGATGGCATCCCATCCCTCCAGCATGTCAACCACACCACTCAGCTTGGTGTCATCTGCAAACTTGCTGAGGGGGCACTCAATCCCACTGTCTATGTCATTGATGAAGATATTAAACAGTACTGGTCCCAATACAGACCCCTAAGGGACACCATTTGTCATTGTTCTCCATCTGGATATTGAGCTGTTGAGCACTATCCTCTTGATGTGATCATCCAACCAATTCCTCATCCACCGAACAGTCCACTCATCAAATCCATATCTCTGCAATTTAGAGAGAAGGGTGTTGTGGGGGACCATGTGAAAGGCCTTACAGAATTCTTCCGTAGCTTTTTCCCTTGTCCACTGATATAGTCACTCCATACACTCACATCCAGTAACCAAACGTGAATTTCTTTAGTGCATTTTAACTTTAAAAATTCAAGTCTAAGTTGCCCATCCTTAAGAAATATAAAAGACTGTATGAAACAACTAGCAGTAGCTGCCCGTTTCAGACAATAGCGATAGAGTTTAAGTGATCTTTGTATACATTGAAGTGTAGCGTGACAGTATTTTCAGGGGAAACCTGAGTATCTCAGTCTGATAACAGAATTTACTACTTGTGTTGCACTTATATTTCAAAGCCATCACCAGAATTGAGAATGCTGAAAGCTGAAGCTTATCCTATGAAAGTGGTGATAATTCAGTTCAGGTTTAGAAAGGCAAACAAAAAAGTTCTATGAACCCCCTCCCCAATACCTTTGTGACTTCACCCAAGGCATCTACTGTATTCCAATATCTTCCTTCTTCAAGGCATGTACAAAGGAAGCCAAAAATCTTTCTTTTTCTTTTATTCACCAGTTAAGTGTTATGCTAAGCTGGATGGCTTAATCAGCTTCCCACATGATCTCAATGGAGCAGAAGGAAGATCAGACCCACGTCCCAAAATTTGTTTGGAGAATTATAGGTTTTCATAAGCAAAAAGTTGAGAGACAAAATTAGGAGTCTCTCTTTCTGAAACCTGTTGTACCAATTGCCCATATAGTTTTGGAACACTTCATCTGAAAAAGAGACTAGAAAGGAAAGAAAAAGTTTGTTCTGCATAAGAAATGCCATATCATTTCTTCCAACTGCCTTTTGGATTGAGAATTCAGGAACTTAGAGTTTTCCAGACCTTAATAGGGAGTTTCTGCTAGAGATATCTCAAAATGGGAAAGGCAGGACAGCTGAAATGTCAAGAGAGGATGTCCTGCTATGAAAAGTTTGGACTGCGCTGCTGCCTCTCCCTGAAGATAATGTTGAACATTTTAAGTCCAAGCAGGGCTTCTGAGACCTAAGTCTAAAGAGAAGCCAAATTTTTAGGCTGGCCAAATGTTTCAGAATTTTCTGTTTGACTTTTCTGTTTCCTGAATTTGGACTTTTTTTTTTTTTATAGAAGTGAAGCAGCATAAAGGAGCTAGCCAAGAACATATCTGTGCCTTTCCAAAGCAAGACTAAATGCATGAGCTTGTAAGAAAAGGAACAACATTTACATATGTACCCTAAATGAGAGTTCATTTTTCTTCTTTGAAGCATGCAAAGAAAATCACAAAATACAGGGCTCTCTGAAATAAGCTGACAGAACTAAGCAACAGAAAAATTGCTGCTACTACAATTAGTTTTGTGAGCTTTTGAATATCTACGGATTGTCTGCAGATCATCAGCTCTGTAACAATTTTAAAGTTTTGATTGTCCAAGGTATTGTGTCCAAATATTTACATCAAGGAACAAAATATAATCAAGGAGACAAAATGTTGAATGAAAGTATTTGTAAAAAAGGCCAACAATTATTTAATTTCAGTTTGCCTGAAATATTTCCTCTGAGTTTTATTTTGCATTTAATTGCATTTCAGGTTTTAGAAAACATGAAACTAGCATGGTGAATTGAGACTTCTAAAGAGATTTTTTCCAAAACTCTGGTCAGAATAAGTAGTAGAACTCTGATGCTATCCATCATCTGGTAGGCAAGAAGAACTGAAGCCACTGGAAATCAGAGAATCAGAGAATCATTTAGGTTGGAAAAGACATTTAAGATCATCGAGTCCAACCATTAGCTTAGCGCTGCAGAGTCCACCACTAAACCATGTCCCTAAGCACCATGTCTACACGTCTTTTACATACCTCCAGGGATAGTGACTCCACCACTTCCCTGAGCAGCCTGTTCCAATGCTTGACAACCCTTTTAGTGAAGATAGTTTTCCTAATATCCAATATAAACCTCCCCTGATGCAACTTGAGACTGTTTCCTCTCATCCTATCTTGTTGCTTGGGAGAAGAGACTGACACCCACCTCACTACAACCTCCTTTCAGGTAGTTGTAGAGAGTGATAAGGTCTCCCCGAGCCTCCTTTTCTCCAGACTAAACAACCCCAGTTCCCTCAGCCGCTCCTCATAAGACTTGTGCTGTAGACCCTTCACCAACTTCGTTGCCCTTCTCTGGACACACTCCAGCACCTCAATGTCTTTCTTGGAGTGAGGGGCCCAAAACTGAACACAGTATTCAAGATGTGGCCTCACCAGTGCCAAGTACAGGGGCACTATCACTTCCCTACTCCTGCTGGCCACACTATTCCTGATACAAGCCAGGATGCTGTTGGCCTTCTTGGCCACCTGGGCACACTGCCGGCTCATGTTCAGCCAGCTGTCAACCAGCACCCCCAGGTCCTTTTCTGCCAGGCAGCTTTCCAGCCACTCTTCCCCAAGCCTATAGCGTTGCATGGGGTTGTTGTGACCAAAGTGCAGGACCCAGCACTTGGCCTTGTTGAACCTCATACAGCTACCTCAGCCCATCGATCCAGCCTGTCCAGATCCCTCTGCAGAGCCTTTCTACCCTCAAGCAGGTCAACACTCCTGCCCAACATGTTGTCATCTGCAAACTTACTGAGGGTGCACTCAATCCCCTCATCCAGATCATTGATAAAGATATGAAACAGAACTGGCCCCAATACTGAGCCCTGGGGAACACCACTTGTGTCCAGCCACCAACTGGATTTCACTCCATTCACCACCACTCTCTGGGCCTGGCCATCCAGCCAGCTTTTTACCCAGCAAAGAGTACAGCCATCCAAGCCATGAGCAGCCAGTTTCTCCAGGAGAACACTGTGGGAAACACTGTCAAAGGCTTTACTAAAGTCTAGGTAGACAACAACCACAGCCTTTCCCTCATCCACTAAGTGGGTCACCTTGGCATAGGAGATCAGGTTAATCAAGCAGGACCTGCCTTTCATAAACCCATGCTGACTGGGCCTGATCACCTGGTTGTCCTGTACATGCTGTGTGATGGCACTCAAGATGATTTGCTCCATAACCTTCCCCGGCACCAAGGTCAGGCTGACTGGCCTGTAGATCCCCAGATCCTCCTTCCAGCCCTTCTTGTACGTGGGCGTCACATTTGCTAACCTCCAGTTGACTGGGGCCTCCCTGGTTAGCCAGGACTGCTGATAAGTGATGGAAAGTGGCTTGGTGAGCACTTCCACTAGCTCCCTCAGTACCCTTGGGTGGATCCCATCCAGCCCCATAGACTTGTGTATGTCTGAGTGGTGTAGCAGGTTGCTAACCATTTCCCCTTGGATTATGGGGGCTTCATGCTGCTCCCTGCCCCTGTCTTCCAGCTCAGGGGGATGGGTACCCAGAGAACAACAGGTCTTACCATTAAAGACTGAGGCAAAGAAGGCATTAAGTACCTCAGCCTTTACCTCATCCTTTGTCACTCTGTTTCCCCCCTGCATCCAATAAAGGATGGAGGTTCTCCTTAGTCCTCCTTTTATTGCTAATGTATTTATAGAAACATTTTTTGTTGTCTTTTACACCTGTAGCCAGATTAAGTTCTAACTGGGCTTTGGCCCTTCTAATTTTCTCCCTGCATAGTCTCCTGACATCTTTGTAGTCCTCCTGAGTTACCTGCCCCTTCTTCCAAAGGTGATAACCCTAGATATTCTACGCATTTATGCGCAGTTAATCAAGAGCCATGGTAAGCAGTTACCTGGCAATCAGCAGTTTCTATCAGACGTATGATAGGTATTGGTAGCAATTAAGTTACAGTTCGCTACCGAGCTTTATTATGTTGTGATGGAGGATTCTGCATTTTTTTCAATTAGTATCAACAGATCTTTGTGTGTGTGTAACTGTGCTTGAATAGCAAATGCAATTTAGAAGATCTAGTGGTGTATAAATTAGAAGGTAGTAAAGTATAAGAATTGAGAAACAGTAGATCACTTAAACATGAAGCTGTGTTCAAATGTAAATTTAGAAAGTTATTTGCATCAGGAATTGTTTTATTACATTATTTTATCCATAATTGCTTTGACTGAAATTGGTGCAGAATTTTTCATATCTGAAAATCGTCGGTGTAGTTTTCATGATTAATAGGTATATAATTGTTCATAAACTACTACTTCTGCTGTTGGTGTGAGATAGTTAAGATCTTTAACCAAAAAAAATTTCCAAAGATATTTAAGCACGTGACTAATGGTGATGAGTACAGTAAGACTACGGACATGGTTAATTTAAAGCCACACAGAAGTGATTTGCTAGTAAGAAGTCACAGGAGAGTATGGAACTGGATAGTTTTCTGGTTCACTATTTTGAATTGAAGCAGTTCTCAAAAAAGCGTGTTCTCTGTTGAAAGAGAAAGAAAAGGGTTAAACAGATTTCCTTTTCTGACTTGTGCAATCACAGCATGACTCCTATAGGTGGTGAGCAGCTGCACCTTTCTCTAAAGTCTGTTTCATAAGTCTAAGCACTAAATATCTCTTTGCAACAGTGCTTTATTTGCTGGTTTTGTCTTTTTCTTCACAAAAGTTATAATGCAATTAGCCTGTGTAAAATAGCTGTAAAATTCAAGACAAAAATGACCAAAGCTGAAAAATTAAAGGGTGCTCTGAGTTCTGATTTTTTACATTTGCTATAGAAAGGAGCAGCTGGAAAAGGGATAGAATATGCAGAATATCATGGCAAAATTTTGGCTAAGAATTCAGACAGTTATTTTTTGCCAGTCTGAATTTAACTCAATTTACTTAACAACATTGTTAATCTATGTACCCAATTGCACTTCTAGGCTGTGGGAGCGATTCTGATTTTCCCTGTACACGGGGGGCATGAATTCATATGTCTATAATTTTTGAGGGGCATATTAGTTACTCAGTAATAGGTTTCTGGAGAGGGTGGAAATGGATCCAGAACTCAGAAGGTTTTAACCTCCTTTTTTTCCATTAGCATTGGCAGGTGCTATTGTGGCTCTGTGCCCCTGAAGCTTTTCCCATGCCCTCATGCCCTCCTTTAAACTTTATTAGATATTGATTTTGTAGACGTGTTCCCAGCTTCCCGAATGTAAAGTCCTTAATTTTAACTTAGTTTACAAGTACAGATAAAGTTTTTCAAATGGTGATTGGTTGATTGATAGATAGATAGATAGATAGAAAGAAAGAAAGAAAGAAAGACAGAAAGAAAAATAGAAAGTAAGTTGTGTGGGACATGTTTCCTTTGCATCAAGTACGAGAGTTGATTCTTTCTGTGTGTGAAAATATTTAATTGATCTACTCAAGCGATGTTGATTAAGCCATTTATAGAAATTGATGGGAAAGGAGTAAGTGTCTTCACAGAATTTACAAAAATATAATCATTAATTTTGCCCTGATGTGAATTCTCTGTGGAGAGGCTGCAACATTTATGAACTTTTTTGGTGTCGTATGTTTTCCGCTCAGTGAATAGTTTTTTCTCATTAAGTTTCCACTATTGGATTGTTTGTTAATTTTTAGATGTATTTATACACTTGGATTGTAATCAAAATAACTTTTTTTCACTTTTTTGATTGAATTATTTTCTCTATTTTTATTTTCATCAGGTAACTGTGCTACTTTTATTGTCTTAAAAAGTTTTATGCAATTATGGCTAAATTAAAGTACAGAGGGATGGTCACAACCCGAAATCATTTACAGAGTAGTGTAAATAAAACAGATGGAAACAAAAATATAAGTAAAATTCCATGGATTATTACCAATGTGTATTTTTGTAAAAATATTTTTTTTTAAGTCTTTGCTACAACAGGAATTCACAAAAAAGTGAATGTACCCTGAAAATGTTTTTAAAGATTTAGAAAACATAATTTACTGACCAGATTAAGACCTTCTTGATAGTAACTTTCTAAAGGTATAAAAAGGAAAAACTTCCTACTTTATTTGGAGCAGTAGAGCACAATCCAAACCAGTTTGTTCAGAAAAGGACAATTTTTTTTTTTTTTTTAGCAATGACTATTGGATTCCATTCCAATTGCCCTCTTTACAATAGAGCATCATCTTTTAGATTTATTCTATAGCAAATATACAATGCTGGGGAAGGGAGTTTTGGCGACATCTCTCTCTCTTAACAGTTCTGCATAATACAGGACCACACTGGAAAGAAAATATGCTGTTCTGTGTGTAGAATTTTCTGCTTAATAGGTCTGTGATTACACACCTTGTCAGTAAACATTGAAAGTTCTTTTGGTTGTTTTCTCTGCCCCTATTTCTGCAGAACAGAATAGGAACTTAGTTTTTACCTTTCAGCAGTGCTAAATCCTCCAATAATTCAACTAAAAGATGACAGACTCCAGCCATGTGAATTACAGAGGTACTAGAAAGATTAGGTAATTTAATTTAGGAGTTGTTGCTGGCAGTGAACTTTTCACTCCAAAGGAGTTTGATCTTGATATGTTTTATCTGAGCTCTGTTTTAATTGGCCAGAGAACTAAACTTGATGAGATTCCTCTCATTGGGTCCGGAAGTACTAGGTACATAGGAACAATTTGAAGATACAGCTTGGATACAACAGTACCTACCTTGGATACTACACTTCTAGCTCAGGAAGGTTGCTGGAATCACAGAATCACAGCATGGTTGGGGCTGGAAGGGACCTCTGGATATCATCTTGTTCAACCCCCCTGCTTGAGCACGTTCATCTAGAGCAGGGTACACAGGACAGCGTCCAGGCATGTTTTGAATATTTCCAGAGAAGGAGACTCCACAACCTCTCTGGGCAGCCTGGTCCAATGCTCTGTCACCCTCACAGTAAAGAATTTTTTTCTCATGTTCAGGTGGAACTTCCTGTGTTCTAATTTGTGCCCATTGCCCCTTGTCCTGTCATTGGGCACCACTGAAAAGAGTCTGGCCCCATCCACTTGACACCCACCCTTCAGATATTTGTAAGCAGTAACAAGATCCCCCCTCAGTCTTCTCTTCGCTAGGCTGAACAGACCCAGGTCTCTCAGCCTTTCCTCATAAGAGAGGTGCTCCAGTCCCCAATCATCTTTGTGGCTCTCCGCTGGACTTCCTCCAGCAGTTCCCTGTCCTTCTTGAACTGGGGACCCCAGAACTGGACACAGTACTCCAGATGTGGCCTCACTAGGGCAGAGTAGAGGGGGAGGATAACCTCCCTCCACCTGCTGGCCACTCTCCTTTTGATGCAGCCCAGGAAACCATTGGCCTTCTTGGCCACAAGGGCACAGTGCTGGCTCATGATCAGCCTGCTGTCCACCAGCACTCCCAG
>WAAD01028316.1:57425-80732 GCA_013389945.1 Fregata magnificens
CCTGAGGGCCAGCCTTAGCAGTAAAGACTGAAGCAAAGAAGGCATTCAGTAACTCTGCGTTCCCTGCATCCTGCATCACCAGGGCCCCCACCTCATTCAGCAGCGGGCCCACAGTTTCCCCAGTCTTCCATTTGCTGCTGATGTCTTTGAAGAAGCCCTTCTTGTTATCCTTGACATCCCTCGCCAGACTGAGTTCCAAGCGGGCCTGGCCTTCCTTGTTGCATCTCTGCATAGTCTGACAATATTCCTATATTCCTCCCAAGTGGTGAGGCCCTTTTTCCACATACTGTAAACCTCCCTCTTCCATTTTAGTTTCTCCAGAAGCTCTTTNACCTACATCACAAAGTTATCCTTGATGCTCTGCAGGAACCTCCCAGATTGTGTGTGCCTCACCGTGTTGCTTTTTCCAGCAAATATCAGGGTGGTTGAAGTCCCCCATGAGAACCAGGGCCTGCAATTGTGGGGCAACTTACAGCTGTCTGTAGAAGGCTTCATCAACTTCCTCTGCTTTATCAGGTGGCCTGTAGTAAACAACGCCCACAACAGTGTCACCCATATTTGCCTGCCCCTTAATTTTTACCCATAAGCTCGTGTCGTGATCTTCCTCGACCCCTAGGCAGAGCTTGATACGTTCCAGTTGCTCCCTCACATAAAGAGCAACTCCCTGACCTTGCCTTGCTGGCCTGTCTTTCCTAAAAAGCATGTAGCCATCCATGACAGCATTCCAGTCATGCGAGCTATCCCACCATGTCTCTGCAATTGCAATGAGATCATGGCCCTGTGACCACACACAGATCTCTAGTTCCTCCTCTTTATTCCCCATGCTGCATGCGTTGGTGTACAGGTTCAGAGAGGTAATTGAGCACGCAGGTTTCCCTGGAGGCGTGCATGAGGATCCACTACAGCCATACACCCCCTTGAGGTGGTTGTTGAGTGTCGGGTGGTGGTTGTGGAATGTTGCGTAGATGTGCTGAATTGGGTCTGGAACACAGATTGGCCTTGGGAAGGTAATAAAACCATATTAGAAATTACTTTGACCTCATGAGGTTAATTTATTTGTGCATAGATTTTATTTGGGGATTATCAGAGATAGAGTTTATTTAACTTCCCAAATATATAATATGATATCCAACTGGGATCAGTTTGTTAAGGTTTGACAATTTGAGTTCTTTATCCCCAGTTAAGATAAGCTATGGAGTCCTTTTAGTAACTACACACTACAGCTTGTTTGTCCCTCAGACTCAGGTAAATAAGTTCTATCATATAAATATTACATTAATTTAGGCAGCAGTAAAATATGATTAATTTAGAAAACTCCTGTAACAGTCTTTTATATAATACTTTTGTAAACTGTGGAAACATCTGTAATAATAATAATGTACTAATAATTTACCAGGTAGCATCTCTGATGCAAATACTTGACTCCACTATCCAATTGTTCTCTTCTCTATCCACACTCTGCAATATGTTTTTAAACAAGTTAGTCCAAACAGATATCTCAGAGGAATTTTTCTTATTACTTTTATTTAAGCTTTAATGTGAATCTCAGTATTGACTTTACATAAAATATTTTCACATGAAGAAATCAGTGGTGCAATGTGTTGTCTGCCTTAAAAATATTCAGTCTTTACCAGGATGAAAAAGACACCTCAGTAGTGTACTTCTCTTTCTCATCTCACTTACTATGATTTTGGTGGTACATTTGGAATAAATAAATAAATAAAAATTAAATAAAGGGGGGGGGGTGTATATAAGAAGAAAATGCACTCTCCTGTGAAATCCATGTGATAAATTGCCTTTATAATTTGCCTTTTGCTACATGCTTATGATTCCTTTCAAAACTTTTCCTAAGAATGCATCTTAAATTGCAAATCTCCAAGTGTGGGGCATTTTATACGTACACAGCATAGAGTATGCTTACATGTGTGTTTATATCGTTTCTCTCTCTCCCCTTCCCCACTGAGATACTGAGAGTGATGCAACATAGTGAAATGAAAGAATCCAGTTTTCTGGGTGGATGGCTCACTTTTCCATCACTCACTGGGCTAAAAATATCATCTCTTGAAACTGAAGCATTGTGTATCTGTGTCAGTTACTGGTTAGATCCTTCTGGCCTTGTGCAGAATTCAGTAGGAAAAGCTCTTTGTTCTTTGTGGGAACGAGGCCTAAAAACTGTAACACAAGGATATTTTTAGAACTCTTTAAACTTTTTACACATTTTTAGTTGCCTGTGTACATTTCAGACTGGCTAATTGTGGGGTGTAGTACAAGGTTACACAGACCTTTATTTAAGATGATCTGTAGAAGTTACTCATGGCTTCACACAGAACCTCAGAAAACACAAAAGGATAGCTGAAAGCTGTTTTAAAAACTAAAAGTTACGTTTGTTAAATAGATGGTTTGAACATGCAATAATGTGAAACCTTGAAGGAAAGATTAAGAAAAAGGCATAATCAGAGCTATGGATCATCATCTTCCAAATGGGTCTGCACTACTGATGTTACAGGTGCAAATTCTTGTCCTTTACTTGCAGATATATGTTTTCAATTTTGGGAGCTGACTTGAGTGTTTCCTCTGGGAAAAAAAAAAGTTTCTACATCTCTTTGTCTGTACATTCTTTTTATTTGTGGAAACAGGCAATGCCTTCACAGTTATGCATCTCAAAAAAAAAGTCTGATCTCTATGGGGCAGGATTGATGGAAGTGAGTTACAAAAATGATTACCAGTCAGACATGAAGCAGTGGAAAGATAGTGTATTTGACATAAATATGGGGGTTTGTTTTTGAGACTGAAACTCATTTTCAAATGGAGGTCAGAGTAGCATAAGTTTTTCCCTGAGCAGGTCTTTGGTCTCACCTTGTATGGTGTGTTTTGGTGTTATTTGTGTAATGCATTTAAATAATTTTTCTTGATGCTTGTTTTGTTTGAATAAACATGTTTACTGAGCTTAGTGTGAGGTTGCTGTGAGGTTAGGAGGTAATGCAAATTTTGAAGCTTCACTAGGAATATAAGTTTACTGACCTGTGTTTAATAAACAAGAGCAATGATTTATTACAACAGACCTCAGTGACGGCTGTAGGACTTTTTTTAATGATAGGGATTCAATGCAAAATCATGCTTCTGGCATTCAACAGTCGCTCTCTGTCCTGGTTTGCTTTTGCGAGGTCACTCAATGTCACTATGGCTCCTCTTCTGCTCGCCAGGGGACAAGTACCCTAAGAATAATATTCCTGACTAATACCTTGACATTATTCTGTTTTAAAATTCTCAGCCTACACAGGCGCTCCTGGAATATAAAGTGAAAACCTCAAACGTGTTGACTCACCAACCACACAAGCGTGCTACAAAATTATGCATTAGTTCACACTGATTAAAATTGGTCTCATCTAAACAAATTAAGGGGTCTGATCTCTCATCCATATGCATGGATAATTCTCATTAATGCTAATAGAGGGTATGTGCATACATGGATGGGAGAACAGACCTCTGAGGCTGACTGTTCAGTTTCAGTTTGGTTTATTTTCTACAATGGCAACAAAACATTCAGTGTTAAGTATCTCAATAATATAGAGAAAGATCAAAGGGGAGAAAGGTCAATAATGTACCTTTTCTTGTACCTTACTGTGGTAAGTAGATAAAACAATATATCCTATCTCTTGTAAGCTGGGAGGCAAGTAGTATTTTTTACCTGCTACTGGCTTTTTATAGTACCTACTAACAAATCCATATATGTATGCTTGTTTTTTTCAGACAGAAAAAAAGGAAAACACCAAAAGCAATAATGCTACAAAGTTTCATCCTCCTAAAACAGTGAAACATTGATTTATATTGAATCTCTTAATGCCATCTTCATAATTTTACAAACTGTAAATACCATTTACTGTATTTGAGCATGTGCCTGTGCTGCATACAGCATATGAGCTGTAATGTCATCTAAAGAACTCCTGTGATTTAGTCATTTGATATTCAGTTAAGTGTTCTCAGAGCACAGTCTGTCAAAACATTTTAAATATTTTTATAATACTGTAAAAATAGTGTCATGCATACATTATCAGACAGTAGGAGCTTAATTAGCACTCTTAACAGCCTGAGCTACACCAGGCTAGGGAAAGAGGTCCACAGTACAAGGGCTGATGCCTCAAGGGAGTTTGTTCTCCAGGTACAAGGTCTTCAAACCGAGCTGTACTGGGAGAAGTTGGTCTGGATTGTTTGAATTGTAGGAACTGCTAAGTAAGAAATGATGCATTCATGAGTACTGAAACACACCAATCAGAGATTTTTGGCCATGCTGATGCCTAGGTGGCTGCTCCAGGTACAGTGGAAACCTTGGAAAGCTCAGGGTCTGTTCTGGGCTAGATCTACCTTGGTGGAAGGCTGCAAAACATGACCATGTGCATCTCTCTTCTTCTCCTAGGCACAACGTGGAAGGTCTCTGGCTATGCTCGTGGCCACCTAAGCCTAGGATCCTAATGGAAAACTAAACTACAGGATATGATGGGGGCTTACAGAGCTGAATGTTTTAGATTAGTTGTCATGGGCGAGGTAGCCACAGGGACAGAACCACACCAATCCGTGGCATATAATGTAAAACATATTTATAAGGAGGATGGGATCTCTGTGCAGGGATGTTCTCCATGAGTGGCTATTGTTTTTGCTGTTTATTGCTTTCTAACATAGCTGGTTGGTATAAGCCACCAATGGCTTCATTGTTGCCTTATACTATTACCCCAGGCCAATCTCTTCTACTTTCTCCATAGCTAAACCCATCTGGCTATTGTTACCTGGGTTACTATCGCCTGCTGGCTTCCTGCTCCAAGTGTGTTACCTGGGCACAAAGTTGTTAAGAGTTCATCCATGCTTCTCCGTTTCTTTTCTGTGCATCCCTCATCATTAGAGCAGGTCGGGTGTAGGCCAGAGCTTTTGGGTAAGACCCTACATAACAATTATCTGTGCTTGGTTTGTTTTCATAGCGCATACCACAGTTATGTAAAAGTTTAGGCTGGGCATTGGGCAAATGCAGTCAAAGTCTCAATTACTTTAGTGGTGCTTTCAGGTAGGCTTTATTCTTTGGCAATTACCATACTTTGGGAACATACTCTGAACTTGCCACGGAGGGAGTGAGGCCTTTCATGTGTTTCTGATTAGAAAGATGTACGATGAAGTGATGTTTCCTCACATCCTTGCTTGTTTTAACTTAGCACAGCCTGTAACTTGAAAAGATATAATTTGTTATACGGCATCACCAGAGTCATCTAGAGAGTTTTTGAAAGGTTTGGGATCTTGAGTTCTTCATTAGAGTTAAGGTTAACGACAGAGTTATTTTGTTTGTCTTGCATTAGTATACAAAAGGCACCAACTCTCACAAACTGACAAAAGTAATAACAATGTGTTTGAGTGGCAACAGAGCCTTTGAAACAGGGCTCTGTTTTGTACAGTGCTTCATGGTCACTCAAGGAGGTCACTGTCAATCTTAATCACTTAAAAAAATGAAGTTAACACCTTTGTGCAGTAAGAGGTGGATGTTATGCATTTGAAACATAGTCAATAATTGCTTCGATAGTGCACGACCCAGAAATGAATCAGTTGCTTTTCAACAGCAGTTTAAAACATGTTCTGCCAAAGGAGAGATAAAAAAAGGAAACCTTGTATAAAATAGGCTTAAAATAGGAGAAGACTAGGACTTTTTTTACATTGATAAAAGTGCAAGCAGAAGAGATGTGTGGCAAAAACAGGTGTTTCCTTTTTTCTTTTTAATTAAACCTATGCAATAAAGCATCAGAAAAGTTAACATGGTATCACACTATGCAAATAACATTCAACAATAAATATTGACAAGTAAAGTCCTGTACAGAAATTACTTCTCATTTGGATAATTTTTATTTAAACACACACATAACAGAAAATATTCTGCTGGCTAACTAAAATTAATAAAGAGGCTTTTAGCCAGTTGCTTCTAGTGGTATATTAGAAGAAAGGTCTATACGTACAAACATAAGAAAAGTGGAACTCCTTAGAAAGTTCAGTGTTTTGGAAAGTGCTCGCTTGATAGGATGTGAATACCATGTTGGGGAAATGATCTTTAGTTAGAAAAAAACACTGACTAAAATTGCAGGTTTTGTAGTGTGTATTTCCTGCAAATGTGTCAGACCTGGTTTTGCGTTAGAGCATAGATCTTTAAAGCAACTCAAGTTTACCAAGAACTAGAATAACAAGAGAAAGAGGAGTGACAGAGTTTTGTTGTATGAATACGAGGTCAGCCAGTCCCTGGCTTTTGGGGCAGAGGAAGGAGGTTGCCAAAGTAATTAAGACATAAAAATTAAAAAGAAGACGAATTATGTAAGATGAAGAAGAGACATGGGGTACTTCCATTTGTTTTGTGAATGAGACATGTTCTGTGCTGCTGAATCCCCAGGCATAGGATACAACACCTCTTGCCTCAGGGACATCTCAGGAGCATTTCCTCTGATTAAACATACATGCTGGGCTGGTGGGATGTCACCATCTTCCCACACTTCCTACTTTAGGGCCAGTTATAAGTAGTTCCAATTCCGTGCTATGGTGTTCCAGAAGGCTGCCTGTAGCCAGTTTCTGCAGATTTCCATTTATGATTACAGAAAGGCTATGGTGGAGCTAGTTTTGTCTGGGAATTACAGGGCAGAAGAGACTTAAAGCTAAGTTAGACTGTAAAGACACATATTAGTCCTTTTTCTGCTGCCTTGCTGAAAAAAAAAGCCAACCCCAAACCAAAACCACTCTCCATGTATTTAGAGTATAACATTTTATTTTTCCTTTTGATTATATAGTCTGTTTCTCAAATTCTAATTCTCTTCTCAAACAATTGTCTGCATACTGTGGAAACCTGTCTTCTTCCAGGAATTTAAGTCAGGCAAAACTGTGAATGTGCTGTAGATTCTAGAGAAATACAATTCCTAGCCAACTAGTCATATAATTTATTAAAATTACATCCTTTAATCTTATCTCTTAAAAGAAATATGCATGCTTCATTAATTGACCAAAATAAATCAGTGGCAAAAATATAGCTTTTGCAGTTTTCCTTTATTGAAGAGAAGACAAGGACAATAAAAACAGAATGAGAGAACTTCATGTGGAAGAATGTAAATTGATTTTTTTCTCAGATAGAACATGAGGGTTGCATTTCTGTTCAATGCTGGCTCATTTGAGTATTTGTGTTGGTACAAGAAGAACATGCTGCTAACAAGATGAGTTCCAGAATGTTTTGTAGTCATTCTTATGCGTCCATAGTAATGTGAGATGTCATTGAATAATATGACAAATTCAAGAATACAACATTTATGGTTGGTTGTGTTAAAATGAAGATGGATATTTTGATCAATATGAAGACTTGTGACAGGCTTAGTAATTCATTATACTTTTAAATGAGAGTAAGCCCTGAGAAAGGCAGGAGAGAGGGTTTTCAGATTTTTTTTTTTTTTTCTGGAGTATATAGTATATACTAGTTTAGATTAAATGGAAATCTTATCATTTCCTAATCTTACACTAATGCTTTAATTACCTTTCTGCAATCAGATCCATGAATCCTTTCTGCTCACATAGAAGCAGACAAGCTTCAGTCTTCTTAAACGTAGTACAAAAAATATGTTCATACAAACTTCTTTTGTGGAATTAGATCATTTGGTTATAATATTTTTGAAGATGTCATTTTTCTTACAGTGTAAACCTGCTTTTTCCTCTCAGTTATACTTAGGCAAAGCAAATTTTTTCATAGATGTAGTTAAGGTTAGAGGTGTTCATTAGCAGCTGAATTTCCTGCTGCTTCAGTGGTGGCAATAGGATGAGCTTTTTAAATGGTAGGGTTATTTTTCATTCAGCATTAGTCCTTTAGCTCTTTGTATATAAAAAAAATCCAACAAAAATGACACTGAACAGGATAATTCAGCTTGTGATTAGCACATAATCTAGGAGCCAATATATCTTTCTTTTCTTCAGTCTAAAAGGTACATCATTGTGAGGATGTCATTTTTAATAACCAGTTCTCTTTAAGTGATATAATTTAGACTGCTTACATTAGGTACTTAAGTATTTATAAATGCAGTACTTAATAATTTTATTCTTTGGTATGTCATTTGAAAAAGGTGGACAAGACAACTTTTGTATACCAGAATGTTTTATAAAGTTTGAAAGGAAATGGGAAGTCTTCAGACAAAGTTCAAAGCTATATTAGGATATAATGAACATGAATTTATGAAAAAGGTAATACAGAACCTTCACAATAATCTTATGGGTGATTTCTTAACTTGAAACTAGGTTTATAATTGACTCTATGGTTCAAATGGCTAAATTCTTGCACTGATTTCACTTGCTGATATAGGTGATCATAAAAATGGAGCAATTGGTGCCAATGTCTGAAAATTTCTACTTAAATGGGAATTTTCTTGAGTGTTTTCCCTGGTTTGAGAAAGAGAGAGAAAATAAGAGAAATGTTTTTAGTTCTTACCAACTATTCTGTTGGATTGTTTCGGTTTCTGAGAAAAAGCAAAAACTTGCACTTTAGCTTTTTGAATTTGTAGGTGTTGTTTTGATTTAATAGATTTTATTACTTATTTGAAGTACCATGATGCTTGAAGGATTTTTTTTTTTTTTTAATGATTCTTCATGGGTAAGCTAAATTGTTTCGCTGTATGAGAAGTCAGGAGTCTTCCAGCAGTATAGTGAGTTATGGTCTTGCGTATATCAGGCAGGGATGGAGACCAGACAGGCTGCTTTTTTCTAAAATAATATTGGGTTGGAAGCAGTGGAAGTCTAGTAATTTTGGGGAAGACTTCAAGAGGCATTTTTGAAGGACTAGAAATAGATAAAATTCTCTCAAAGTCTTGCTACAGGCCTTAGTTGAGGGGGATAGTTGGAATTTGCCTGGAGTGGTTTCGTTGGTAAGCTGAGTGCCACCCTTTGGACAGGAGTCGACAAAAGCCCTGAGCCCTGTCTTGTCACAACTCCTGGTCCAAGACCAGGCTTGTAGTCAGGGCAGTAGAAACTCTAGGTTCAGTCTTCTTTGTAGATCTGGTCTTCCCAATCATGAGACAAAATGGAATTTCCCACTCTGCTGAGAGCTTCAAATTCCATTGCTTTGGGGAGGGGGGGAAGGAGGGGAGTGTCTTTCTTCCCTTCCTCCCTTCTTTCCCTCTCTCTTTTGCTCTCCTCCTCTTCCTCCACCTCTTTCTCCCACTTTTTTTCCATTTTTGTAATATAATTCCCTATACCACTCTCCCTTATTCATCTGCTGAGGCTTAATTTTGATTCCTTATTTTCTTGCCTCTTTCCTAATTTTTGTATATCTAAAATACAGGAGCCTTGCTTTCAGTGCCCCAGAACTGGGTATTGCCACATAAAACTTTTGTTTCGTAGTTTTCTGTTTTATAACCCCAGCTACCCTAGTGGCTTGCTCAGGACAGGGACGTTTCATAGTCTTTGTAGAATTTAATATATGGGCAACTATGAGCTGAGCAGCAGATCTATTAGCTATGCACGTGATGGAGTCATCAATGTACCTGTGCATTTCTAAAGCTGTCTTCTGGGGGCACAGCAAAAACAACACAAAAAAACCCCCAAACAAACAAACAAAACCCTGTTAGATTTGAATAAGGAAGAGTGGGGAGGGAGGGTGGCCATTCAGGTCCACGGGATGTTCACAAGGGCAAGGTCTTTGTGGGTTTGAAAGCGTCAGGAAACCCAGTCATCACCCCCATGCAAGCTCCCACTCTCCAGGCCAGCTGTGCCCTGGTCATCTGCTGCTGCTACTGCCACCACACAGGTCTGACTTGTCTCTAATGGGAACAAAGCTGTGGCAGGCTCGTGCTATTGGAGCAGTGCCCTGCTCCCCCAGCGCACCCTGCTGTGCCAGGTCTGAGGCTGGCTCAGATCAATGGGACTGCTCGCATACTTAAAGTTAGGGCTGGGACAGAAACACTTTGCTGAATCAGAGGCTTAGCATGTTGATTGATGTCTGTTCATCATAGCTGCATTCTTCAAAACATTCTCTGTCACGTTCAGTTTATTAATTCATTATTGCAGCCCTGTACCAGTGATCCAAATATCCCTTATACCTTGTATTTCAGTGATGGAAGCATGTGTCTGAAGCGTGATAACATTAAGAATGGCCAGTTTGTTGGGACATAGATGTCATAGATCAAAGCTGAGCTTTCACTGTAAATCTAGGGGAAATTAAATTTTGAATGGCTTATGGCTCTGTTTTCAACTCCAAATACCCCAGCAGGATTTCAAGTTAGACTGTTCCAACATTCATACAGGCAAATCGTTGCATAATACAAGAGCACAAATCTAATACCTACAAAAGGGGGGGGTGTTTGTTGGGTTTTTTTAAATTCGTTTAGATTTCAGAAGTTTAAGACAGAAGGTTTTTATTTGGTTTTGTAACGAAACATTAGAAAAAGGCATACAAACCTTTGGTTAAAAACAAGGTCTGTTTCGCCAGCAAAGCTTAGTAACAAGGGGAGGTAGACTATTTGAAGGTACTTTCTGTTACAGAAAAAAAAAGTCCTAGTTTCCTGAAACCTTTTAAAATGAGCATTGGTAATTAATTAGCCCTAGATAGTAGTGTTGGACTACTCCGACGTACACAATAAAATTAATCTTCAAAGTTAAAATATCATGAAAGTATCAAGTTAACAATAGTTATAAAACATATGACTACAGAAGGGATTGAGATTTGTTTGACAACAGTGTGCAAAGAAAATCAGCTGTAAAGGAAAAAAAAAACCATAGAGCAGAAAAAAAAATCAGAAAACTATGAAAATGCTTTTGCGCTTAACTTTTTCAGGGAAAGACTATTGTAGTATGCATGATTTCAAGGTGAATAGGCAGTCTCATGAGTTTAAATCAATTTTTATTGACGCTAAGGTGATAAATTTGAAATCTTAATACTAAGTTCCATATTGCTCCATTGGTTAGTGATGGATGAATTGTTTTGTGTGTTGAGTCATTTTTTGTCTCTAACAATGAAGTCTTTTCTCTTTCTCAGAAGGTTCTTTCATGATATGCTGAAGAGTAGGTGTTCCACCAGGGCAGCGTTTTCTTATGAAAGAAAAAGTTATCAGCACTTTTCTTATCAATAATGACAGCCTTGATACAGAAATATGTGTCAGATGTAATCCAGAGATCCATGGCTCTGGGAAGAGTGAATCACAGTTGACTTTAGGTTTTAAGACTGGCTTAGACAGTTCTCTATAATTCTTGTGAGAGAGCTGTATACAGCCAGAAAGAGCAGTAGTGATGACATGAAGTAAAGTGAAGCCTAATTAAAGTCACTGCTGTCAACAGTTCAACTCCGCCAGGACATGTTCTCTTTACTTCTCTTGAAGTTACAGGTCTCACCTGAGTGAAGCTAACCATTAGGCTACATATGTTAGGTGCATTTGGTTTTCATTATTATTGAATGTATTTATGTAATATAACAATACATATAGTATATACGTGTACATCATTAAATATATACACGGTCTTAAAAATGAGTTTTAGATTGTGGTGAACTAGAAAGCATTACGGAATAAAGTACGCCATACATTTGAAGAAGAGCAGTTACAGTGCGGCAGATCCAGGCTTCTTTGAAATGCTCTGAATGTGGCCCCACTCCCTGTCCCTCCAAAATGCAATGAGGTTCATGGAAACTTACTATATTTCAAGAGCTAAATGTAAATTTTTAAAGCTGCTTGTAGAAGAGGTGAAGCAAATTGTGTGTAAACTCATGCCCTTCTCAGTCACTAAAATGCTCAGTTGCATAATTTGGTTATTTTCTATTGTCTGTTTCATTTATCAGCAAATACAGTGTGTTGAGAGAACATCAGAAGCCACTAGTACTCCTTTTTGAAAAAATAAAAAGTGAAATAGGACATGATTCTGGCAATTACAGCTGAGTAAGCAAAAAATGCTGGAAGATTATTATTTTCATTTCAATGGTGTTTTTATGAAATCTTGTAATATAAACAGGGATTCACAAACATTTAAAATAGATATTTAAATAATTTTCATATTCTTCCTAATCTGAGCTCAGTTTCCATCATACATCCAGGGTCCAAAGTGTAGAAGGTTGGAGGTGCATAACACTGTGACGACTGATTAAGAACACTGGAAATGTTGTCATGCTGACTAAATGAAGTACTGCACATTTTTAGATTTAATTTAATAAGCTCCCCCTCTGAAAGGAAAAGGAATAAAACACCATGAACATATAAAAAACCACACAGGTCTAGGCTCAGCCATTCAGTAGCTTTCTGTCCTTCTCATGCCTTTTCAATGTTTCCTTTTTGTTGTATTCGCTTTGGAGGGAAATTTCAGGTCTTAAGGAGGTGTGCAGTTCAAAGAGGATGAGTTTTATGCACTGTATTAGCCACTTACTGCATATTTAATTAACTAGAAATTAGCTACTTACTGTGACTTGATGATATCAGAAGTGGACTGCTAGAGTTTTATCTTTAGAGTCTTACTAGGACAAGTGTGCTGTACATGCATATGTACATTCATTTAACATTGCTGTTAAAAGAGATTATTTGTTAGAACAGTTCTTAAATCCTTTTGTGAGCATGAGAGGAAACAGTGAAAACTGAGCTGTGGATGTACAACGGTTGTTGGCAAACAGTTACCTTTTTGTGTAACGCTGGGCACGGTTTAGAATTTATAGCCTACAGCCCCAGTTGTTTTCCTTAACAATTGTTTAACCTTCAGAATTTAACTAAAAATCTCTGGAAAAATCTATAGGTCACTTCCTAGCTACTTCTGATGTTAGCACATATATATTCACATATATATTTTCATGTCCTTACCACTTATGTACTCTACAAAATGTAAGTCATAAAGTAACTTTTTTTTCTTTTCAACCAATGGATTGGGAAGTGTTTACGCTTTATGCTTACATCTCCTTCTTGCTAGCTTTTCTCTACATTATCATATATAATGGAAAGTCCCATATATTTATTAAGGCTATAAAGCAAAGCAATAATACACCCTGTATGGACAGACATGTCCAACAGGTGTTGTCTGTGGCCCTCTTTACTCAGGGGTCCCTTAGATGTGAGCAGTGTTGATTTCATTGTCATGGTGGTCTGCTCCTTATGGCCTTTTCTCCTATGTCTTCTTTTACCTTCTTTTGCCTCTTGCCTCTCATCTGACTAGTGGCATGTCTGTCATGGCAGGTTCATGTTCAGTTGTGCCATGGCATCACATAGATGTAATTATGTCATGTCATATTTTGCAATTTCTGTGCATCCAGTCACATAAGCATATACATAATCTGTATATCCGTCATGTGAGGGACAGGGTAACCTGATTTTTGGTCTTATGAAGTTGGTCTTCTGGTCAAGTAAAAGGTCAGGAAATATTTCCTTGAATATTAGTATAAGAGGCTGTATGGCTTCCTGAGCCATATGAAAGTCTGTATATGAGCAATTTTGCAGATAAATCTAACATGGATGATGGAACACATGAAAAAAATGTCTGAAAGAATAATCCAGCTCATGACTGTATAGTTCCATGTATATCAAAGAAACCATACACCTTGAATTGAAATTTGAACCTTCTTATTTCATCCATGTGTGGTTAAATCCAGAGCTGCTTCTTTTTGTTTTAATGCCACCTTCCTATCAACGTGCATTCACAAACATTTTCAGGCATAGTCTAGCTAGTCATAAATCATCTGATTTATGATCTGTAACTTTATGGACTGATACAAAACTAGGTCACTTTTCAATATGTATAGTATTGCGCACAAAACTGAAAGAATAGAGTTTGAGAGAGATGCCGTGTTACGATACTGACTGCTCAAAAATCACAAAGTAGATTCTTACCACAGAGAAATGAGATAAAAAAGGAACATGTGGAAATCTGTGTTCTGCTCCATCTGCATCTGACTTTGGGCCAGTAGCTTTAACTAGAAATTTAAAACAGAATGAAAAGTAGAAACTACTTACGATCAATTTTTTGCATTTGTGTCGTTGCTGCATCTCAATACACTAAAGATAGCTAGAAACATTAATGACCTGAGTTTTTCTGAGGTAGAAAAGCGCTCTTACCTGAAGTTGCTTTTAAGTGTCCTTGTGTTGGCCTGATGTGACCAGATCTACTGCAGAACTTGAAAAATGCCATGTTTACTTCTGTCCTCAGATATATGACTTCAAGGTCCAAGGGGCTGAGAAGGATTAATGCCAATTTAAATGAATCCATAAG
The DNA here is from genome assembly GCA_013389945.1 of Fregata magnificens. Lineage (NCBI taxonomy): Eukaryota > Metazoa > Chordata > Aves > Suliformes > Fregatidae > Fregata > Fregata magnificens. The sequence goes on from WAAD01028316.1 coordinate 71,640, forward strand.
TGTATGGAAGAGATACAAAAGAAAAAGCAAGACACTTGGAGACACTATCTAGACTTATGACACAGTTGTGTCAGAGTGCTCTGCCTGGATTTCAGAAACATTCCTATCACTTGTTCCTTGCTTGTTCCTACAGGCTATTCTGCACATAATCATATTATATGCACCTGGCCATGAGATTTGTTATATTTTTCTCAGAAGGTGAAAATGCTGGCTAGGAAACCAGCAAACAGAATTCAGATCACTACCAACAACCCCAGACAAAATACTTGAGGCAGAAGTGTGCACACAGTTCAGAATTGGAAACCATAAAATGCTAGCATTTAGTCTACAGACATGAGTAAATACAAGCCTATCTGGAAAAAGATGGAAGCACTGTAATAGGCTACTGCTTTGCCAGGGGTAGTGGTGTTTAAAGGCTGGAAAAAGGGCAATACTTTGACAAGAGAACAATTCTGCTGAGCTGCAAATGACCAATATTACAGCTAAAAAGGAATTGATTATCTGCATAAGGAAAACACTTATTAATTTCAGATTAGGCACTTCTACATCAAAAAAGAGTGAAATAGTTACCAAGCAGGTGACAAGGGAGTAAGAAGGTAAAATTCATCGTATATAGTGGCAATTTTAACCATATTATTAAAGTATCTGAACTACAAGTGTGAGTTAATAAACTGGAGAAAGAGTGACAGCTTGTAATAATGTCTTGGTAAAAGACCTGGAATTGTCAAGAGACAGTTTTTATTACTTTTTAGGAGTTGCAAAGTACTTCAGAGTACAGAGTCAAAGCAAGACTCCAACCCTACCCATGATTCATGTAACTAGGGGGTTCCTCTTTCCCTGGGGAAAAGTGAAATTCCATAATTAAGATTTTTGAATAATGAGCAGCTGACAGGTAGTAAGTATGTATTTTTAGCCTGTTCTAAAAAAAACCCCAACAAACAAAACCAACCACCAAATCACCCGTACCTCTAAAACAAAATTATGATGGAATTCTTTCCATATACATAGAGCCAAATAACTAAAGAAATGTGAAAAAGGAAGATTTTTTTGCTACCAAGAAAGAAGAAATTCTAGGAGACATGCTTTTTCAATGCTTTTATTTAAGAAAAAAACCCCTCAGATTACTTTTTGGGTTGCCTTTGGCACGTAGGATATCTTCTGGGAAAATACACTTTTTTGATATAATAGAGAACATATTGGACATTTAATCTGAGGGGAAGAAACAAATGGAGGAGGATGACCAGAGATTCTGAACAGCACTGGGAAGAGCTAAAAATTTAGACAATATGAAACACAAACAGGGAAAACAAGGAAAATAGTAAATAGGGAAATAGTAAGTAAGAAAAGTAGAGGAAAAAGTAATAATGAAAAAAGTAAATAAAACAAAAAGTACAAATATATCTCAAGATATTTAAGTCCATCTCTGGAATACCTGCTTTAGCAGTATATGGGTACAACACATCCACAGATTGGTAAATACAGGGGAAAAAAACATTTTTTTGATTCTGGAAGATACATGGGACATAAAATGTGACTTTCAATAAGGATTTTGAGAAACTGAAGGAGTTTCTATTAGAGAGGTCAAGTCCTGAAATATTTTTATGAGAAGTAAACATTCAGGTTGTCTGCTGATTCTTCCAAGTAGGATATTGGCACAGATATTGTCTCTGGTATTTTGCAGTAATAACATCAAAGAGAAGCCTCTGCTTTGGTAACAAAAATGTGAACAAAAGCTGAAAAGAAACATTTTCAAAATGAGAAATGGATTTCAGCCATGAGCCATGAGAATGTATAAAAATATATTTTTATAAAAGGATATTAAGGATTGCTGAAGCTGTTATTGATCTTTCCAGTAGTAGCTTGGTGAAAAGATCTTTCAGAGTGTGAGATTTTGCACAAATTGTAGAGACTACTCTTTAGAACAGTTTAGATGCTCATGGAGCAAAGATGGGAGCCTGACTACAGACCTGTCATTCAGTACAGTGCAGTCCAGCAGCAACTAAGCATGAGATGCTGCAGGTTGTAGTTAAGTCATTAGAGCCTGGGACTTTATATATAACCCCTTTCAAAGTTACCCCATATGTTGCTGTTACTACAAACTAGGTTTTTAAACAAAGACAGCAGACTTGTGACTCTGTCACTGAAGAAAAACATACTTTCAAAACAGTGCATGAAGGTTATTTGAATTACAACAAAAAAAAAATTGACCTATTTATATGAACCTCAGGTGCACAAGAAAATAGAGCAAGCTGTGAAAGCCCGTTGCATAAGCCAACAGTGCAAGCTATAGATTACAGAGCCTAAACTGGTCGTTAGTAAACCTAATAATACCTCTTAGCAATTGTAACACTCCTTGCTTCCAAAGGAACAGTGACTGTCTTAAATTTGTAAAAAATGTTTCTCGCCAGCTTGCTAGAGACCTTTTCACTTTCATTCAGTGTACAGAAGAATTGCTCTGAAACAAAATCTCATAAAAGACAAGATACAGTCTTTTGCTTTATCCTGTTCACAAACAGAGAACCACAGATGTGTAAAAAGAAATCCAGCAACCTCCAAGGAAGGAGAGTCATGCATAGTTTTCAGCTGCTGTCCTGTACTGTCATCTACTGAATTAACAAAATGACAGATTGCCAATAAAACTGAAATAATCACATTCTAGGACAGCATGAGCAATATGAGGAAAGATGTAATCCATTTGTTGGGCCGTATCTTCTGCTGGTAATGGAAAGTGTGTAGCTAGCTGACTCCTAATTAAAAAAAAAAAAAGCTAGCTAGTTACATTTTATGATAATATGACCTTAATTTAGTGTCTGTGCTGGGCATGCCCACTTAACTAAGAATACATTATACAAACCTGAGTCCTTTGAAAGACTGATGGAAAACAGACAAGAAAAGTAATGCTCCAAACATAGGATTTTAATCACCACCTTCTTCATCTGAAAAAATTACTCTCACACTCCTATATTGCTATGGTCTTTTCCATTTAGTAATATGGGAATGAAAAAATTATTTTGACACTTCAGTTTGAGATTTCATGCAGTAAAGTACTGAAGGTCTTGTGTAAAAAAGTAAGCTGACAGTAGGCTTCTGTGGGACTCAGTAATCTGCATAATTCACGCAAAAAATAAAGTGACAGTGATCTTCAGCCTGCACTAATGAAGGTGAAAGTTCCAGGTCCGCTTATCATTGTACAGGTAAAAGCTACGTTGAGTCATGAGAAGAAGTTGACAGTGGCTTAGAAAAAGACATTGATGATCAGTCACCTGAGAATGACTAATTACTACCAAATTTTATCTGAATAATAATAATGAGCTACATATCTGTATAACAATGAAATATTTGTCAGCTATGTTTGTTAGTATAGAAGAAAGAAGATACAAAATTAGTAGTGTTTATTGATAATATATCACAGTGAAATATATCAGTGGTTCACCAAAGGACGAGAGGGGATGAAATTTCTCTCTGACCGAGCAAAAAGTTGTTAACTGGTCAGTCAAGCACAGGATATGAAACAGGATATCTAAGGAAGCAAAGTACTTATTTTATTCAAAAAACACAGTCAGCTGATTTCCTGTGTAGGTAGCAAATATAGTAATTTTCCCGGAGAAAGACTGAATCTGCCTGGGTGTTTTGGGAGACTTGATGAGGAACCATGGCTATAGGAATGTAATATTTCACCAAAAGTTAATGATTTTTGATGGACGCCGTAAAGCAGAGCTTCTCTCCGAGAGTGCTGTCTGGGGTATAAAGTAAGGAAAAAATTGTGAATGTCTTACTGTCATCTTCTCTACAAGAGCATAGTAGCTATATCTGATTCCATTAAAATGATTTTTACATGTGTTGGTAACTGCTTACCACTAAGATATTATGAATATAAGGAGAGGACGAACCTAAGCCACTGTGTGGTGTGGTCAACACTCTGGAGGGAAGGGATGCCATCCAGAGGGACCCTGACAGGCTAGCGAGGTGGGTCTGTGCAAACCTCGTGAAGTTCCACAAGGCCAAGTGCAAGGTCCTGCACCTGGGTCAGGGCAATCCCAAACACAGATACAGGCTGGGCGATGAGTGGATTGAGAGCAGCCCTGAGGAGAAGGACTTGGGGGTATTGGTGGATAAAAACTGAATACAAACAAGCAGTGTGCGCTCACAGCCCAGAACACCAGCCATATCCTGGGCTGCATAAAAAGAATGCATGTGTGAATGCTGAGGATTCTCAGAGAGCATGTCATTTTTGCAAAGGATTTGTGTCTATTCTCCTATGAACTAAATCATGGTCTATCCATCACACCAGTCGCATGCAATGCTATGGGTTTAGTTTTGCTCTGTTTGTTCTAGAAATTTAAATTAAGGAAAGTGAAAATACAAGTACTAAAGCAGAAGTCACTTTTGGAGAGTTGACATCACCTGTGTAAAAAGAAGCTGAGTGGCCTGGTAGTAATAGACAGTCTCCATTGTAAGCAGTGAGGTTTTAGAATAAGTATATGAACTGCAGTGGTCCCCATGGAGTGTGATGCAACTAAGTATAAGTGAATGAGTGTTAGGGCAGATAGATTTTCATAGGCAATGTATGTCTTTATCTGAATTGTGAAAATGGACTATATTAAAAAAAAAATCCTCCTTATTTTATTAAGAGTGTAGTTACTACAAAATAACAATTCCTTAAATTGCTACAAATCTTTTTCTGGTTACCAAAACCAATCAGTGAGTTGATTTAATCAACGTGTCAGTAATGTTTATAGAAATTACTGTCCTAAGGGGAAGAGAAATATGCTGCATAAGCCATTGCTTGAAGTCACTGTTTTATGACAGTTTCAATTTTTTAATCCCCTAATATGTGCCATACAGAAAGCGTCATTAACTCATTTTTGTTTCTTCTTGATCGGCTGTCAAAAGCAGACATTTGTATTTCATGGAAGGCCACTTATGATTCCTCTAGGATGACAAAGGCTTTAAATACACTAGTTGTGAGATGAATTGTGAAGTGTGATGTAGTATTTTACATATTTATATTTTATAAATCAAAAAACCACATCGTGCCAAAATACTTGAGAGTGGAAACCTTGACAAATGAGCATTTATCACCTTATGTGAAATCATTAACACTCAATTTGGGAGGTTGGTTTGGATGAGTAGACTCATGTTTGTATGAATATGTGGAAGTTCTCTGATCTTCTGCAAGCCCAGTGCAGGTTTTGAAAATGAGAAATACCTGAAGAGCTGGTTTTCTCTTTGAGAGTTCCAGGAGGTAGTTTGTGCAACAGCTTCTTGAGCTACAGGTCAGGAGAGTTGAAATCAAATTCTGGCCCTTTGTTCTTGATCCCATCTAAGGGTTTGAGCTCTGACACGAGCACAACAGTCACTCTCTGCGAAGATTAATACAGTCACCTCTTTGGTTATATGGACAATTGAAAACTGAAAGGGTAGAGAAAGGTGCAGATGGACTGAATTTTAAAAAATGTATCTGTTTGTGATCACTCTTTAAATACTCTTTGATTGCTTAAAAAAAGAACCTGAATTTTCAGTACAGAAAGAAAAACAGAAATATCACAGGGTTTGGAGTGCGAACGGTGTAATAGGTTCCCACTCACCAGTGGCCTTTGGTTCCTATGTGATTTTACTGTCAATTTTCTTTACCTACTTCAGGGAAAATGAGATTCCCTGAACCCATTTGTTTTTCTTCAGGCATGTTTCATGAAGAAAGATGTTGTAAAATAGTTGATATTTGCTGCTTTTAAAATTTAGTGGAATTTTGGGCTTGCCAAAGCTAAAGAATCCCATCTAAGTTATTCAGAATCCTACTATGGTCTTTTGTAATGCATGTGACCACCTCTATGAGAAAATGGATCCATATTGTCTGTAAATGAACCAGAGTAATAGATCACCTACATTTTAGGTAACCACTTGTTTCCGTTTTTCTGCTGCTGATTTGATACAAACAGCTTTCATTGTTGGGACTACAGAAACATTTTTGTTTCTGTAGTTTATTTAAGGAGAACGAAATCTTTTTGCTCCATGGGTTGGGGGAAGGGGAGAACTGATGAAGGGTCAGACATAATCAGATAGTTTCCTAAGCAGGAACCTGGAGTGGGAACAAACAGAAGGGAAACAGCCACTTTCACTCATCAGGGTAAAAAGGTCAAATAAGGCCTTGTTCAATAAGGAGAGCTTATTGTGTAACAAAAACATGGAACAAATTAGCTGATGTTTCATCTGAGGGTTTTTTTTGGCCTTTCTGAGATTTTCATCAGGTGTGAACTTTTTATACGAGAAATTTACTTTGATGCCAACAAACCATTTGTTTGTTCTTTCAGCTGTTTATACTTTCTAGCGATTATCACATTATCGGCAGTTAAAATATGCACACTTTAAGATCAGCTTAAGCACCTTAAATATGTACATAGTTTGTGAAGTGAATAAGAAAACCAATTTTTGATCAATGTTTAGAAATCAAATTCAAGATAATGCTGTACTATCATGAATAAGTAACACTAAAAAAATATAACCAATTCATCTTGAAAATAATGGTGCATTTCAGCAAGCTTCTGTAGGATACAAAAGAGTAGCATATATTAAACAAAAGCAGAGAATTACACACAGTGCTATTAAAATGTAATTGTTATAAACAGAGGTTTTATAGGGGATAATCATCCACACTCTGTAGGAGGGAGATGAGTCCAATAGTATTCATGACATAGTGCACCTGAATAATCAAGTTTCTTATTCTTTTCTACACAGAATAACTTCCCTTTGAACACAATACACAATTTAGAATAGCCACAAATTATAACTCAACAAAAAAACTGCTGTGCAGTTTCTATAGATTGCAATCAGCCTGGAAAATTGAAATGAAGTGTAGCTTTTCTTTTTTGTCTTTTTTTTCTTCTTCCCCTGGATGGTTTTCCTTCACCAAAAACACATTGGTTTGTGCTCTCGTGGAGCTTCTAAGCTATTAAAGAAACTCATGGTGTTTCAGATGCTTTCTTTTTGATTAAGTCTGGGTATTTCAAGGTTACATGCATGATAGATCATAAAACCGAATGCATGTTGCAGCTCTGTACATGTAAGTTCCTGCAACATGAAGGCATCAACAAGACAATCTTAGAAGTGAAATCTTGGAAGCTGAGGAAAGCACTTGCTGTGCCGTGTAGTTTTTAAGTAACACTGTCAACTATTAATCCAATTTTGTATTAATCCAATTTTGTATTCTCAGGACACAGTTTTTAAAAATTACATAACCTTTTAGATATGAACCTCTTGGTTTTTTAATCTATCACTTAAAGCCAAGAAGGACTAAGTAATTGTTGAAGATACAGGGTTGGATTTAGTTCAGATCCTAGCTCTGGTATATTCTGTTGCTTGCCCTGATGGAATTTTTCAGATCGATTCTCTCTACCTTTGATTCTCTCTTTGTGAAGTATAGTTGCTGTTATTCATATTCTGTGAGGATCTGTCACGATGTTTTATTCATTAATGCTTAGAAAGTCATATGTGCTACACTCTGAAGCATTTATTAATATGGTATATATGGGCATAGAAATAAACAGTCCTACTATCTACACTGCTTAGTATTATTTGTATCACTATTTAGTTTTTTGATCTTTGGAAGATTATGAAAGCAACTTTTTATGTAGTAAATATATATTTTCTTTAATCTTTAAAAAGTTTGATGTGCTTCATGTTCACCACCATCAAACTGTGCTGTAAATAACCATACTGCTATATTATAAACCTCTTTCATTTGTGTTGTCTTTATATTAGTTATTCCTTCCACAAAAACATTTGTCGTTGGTTGTGGGCTTTGTTATTTTTTTTCTTCCTAAACAGGACAGAAAAAAATGAAAACCAATTTTTGTTTTGTTGTAATGTATACTTTCTTGGTTTGCTTGCATTACAGTTACCATGCTGTGTTAGGTTTTTTTTTCCTGAAAAGTTCAGGAATAGAGTTCAGGATAACAGTAGTAAGGTATCTATTAATATTGTAGCTGTAAAGCTTACAGTAGAATTTCATTCGTGTCAGTATTTTCAGAAGGTGCATACTAAGTGTGTTAGATGCAGGGGACATAAACTCTGTTTCCTTTATAATGGAAGCTCTGCCAAAAACTTATACGGTAAATATTATGAACCTGCTTTTAATGAACAGCGTGTTGAGGGGGTCCACGAAAGGACATTATACCACACAGACAAGAAATTTTAAGTACCTCCGTATGTGGAACATGAAAAAATTCTACATATGTCTTCTTCCAATGCAAAACTGAATGGAATATTATCCATTTTTATTTCCTCAACTGAAAAGATAGCAGAAAAATTCTCCTTTAATGTATTATTTTTTTGTAGTGGATGCAAAAGACTATAGTATGAAGGTCAAAGAATAAAGTTTTAGTTGCCTTGTGATTTACAGAGTTTTTAAAAGAATAATATTTTTTACCTTTTTTTCTCTCTCCCCTTTTTTACTTGTCTTTCCCCTAGCTGACTCTGGAAAAGACTGTTTCCGGTGTTTCAGCTTCTGAGCTGAGAGATGAGTTTGTGGAATGAGTGAGCATATGTTTTTGAACAGAGAAATGAGCAGAACCAAAAGCACCATCAGGAAAAATGGTCCATAGTGACCAAAGGAACATCATGCTGTTCACCCAGGGCACTGCGTACTCACATCCCACCGTGCTGTGCAGCTGTTCTGAATAGAAGTACTGGATGTCCTAGAACGTGTTACGTGCAGTGACCATAGGCAGAAAAAGGAGCCGTAGGAAATTTATAGGCTTCATAAGAAGCATTCAAAGAATTGTAATTGCACTACATCCTTGAAGCAAATTTGTCCCGAATCCTTGATTAAATTACTGAAATTTACAGCACTGTGTATAATGCTTTTCAATCTTTCTAGTATAAGAATGAGAAAACTCAAGTATCAGTTTTTCAGGATATTAGGGACATTTCAGGTGAAATTGATATATACTGATTCTTTTTTTTTTCTCTGCAAGCTACTTCTTCTTCTGAAATGCCATTTTAAAATGTCTCCAGATCCTGTGATCACAAAGGTTTGTTTTGTCATTCATATCATTGCTCTAAAATGCATTCGACAAAAGTGGAAAAAAAAAAGAA
>WAAD01028318.1:1665-27662 GCA_013389945.1 Fregata magnificens
GTGACATTTCTGCTCCTTCATCTTCATCTGTAACATCTCCCTCTAGTCCAGAACAATTAGAGGAAAGCTTCTTTGCTTTAATTAGTATTTTCCCTTTAAGTGATTCCGGCGATGGAAGATAAGACTCTTCAATGTTTGGAGACTGTGTATGTAGTTTGTCCCCCAAAATTTTCTTCATGTGTTGTACCATAACTTTCTGCTGCTTAATAGAGCAATGATTTTCTAAACACAAAATAAGGGGGTATTCTGAAGCAAAAAATGCATACTTGTTAATAATGTCAATCACACTACGGAAGACAATCTGTGATGTCATTGTATGCCCTGTGTAAATCACAGGCTCATTATCTGGACCATCCCATACATCCAGTTCAACGCTTCGACAACCCATTTTAAGAGCGCGTATGTAACCTGTGATGTCAGAAGGCCCTCGAAACTGATCCTCTATCAAGTATGTATTATGAGATGAATTTATAAAATAATGAGATAAAGGTTGTTTCATATCTTGACAAACTTTTTTATGTTCTGGATCAAATATGTGGCAGTCTGGTGAAGTAAGGTAATTCGTAAACCCATCTATAGAAAGACAACCCTTTTCCTGGCCCTCTTTGGCTGGCTCATATTTCTGAATAATTTCAAGGCTTATTTCTTCCGTGACATGTGCCATACCCTGTTCTGCTTCTAAAAACATCATGAGGTCCTTGGTATCTAGGAATTCTTTATTGCTCGAAAACTGAACCAACAGGAAATAGATTTCAGGTCTGGTACAAAGCTCATGAAAAACTTCAATAAACTCTTCTTTTGTTACTTCAGTACCAGTTTTTTCCTTGGATCTATGTAACTCCTTGAATTTTAGTTCAATTTTATTAGTTTTTAAACCAGGATTTAAGTCTTTTATAAACTGTACAGCATTACACAGGGGTATATGTCCCAAATTATCTATATCTGATTCACTGAACATTTGTGAAAGCCATGAAGTCCGCATATTATCTTGAGTACTTTCTATCATATCTAGAGTATGTTTTCCGTAAGAAATCAGGTATCTTAAGCCAGTAACCCAAATATTTGCAATGTCTGCTGAGTTAGCAACAAGATCTAGTGACTCATAGTTTTCTCCATATATAATTGAAAATGCACAGTCTTCTGATATCTGGTCATATATTCCATTGCTGCGAAAAATATCTGTATTTTTTCCTGTTCTTACTTCTTTGATAGACTTAATATCAATCTTCGCTTTTTCAGAATCCTTTTTTGAAGGTTCCCAGCGTAGAGACTGCATATCTGCATCTAAGAGAAAATATCGGTGATACACCCTAGAGTTGGATCGAATCTTTTTGAGCTCAGAGCCTTCAACCATTGCGTTTATACAGTCACTTGCACTGCTGATCTTTTTCTCCGTTGGCATACTGCTAAACGACACAGTCTTTTTCCGTTCTCGCTTTTGTTTCGTACCATCCTGGTAAACAAGGAGGAAAAGAAGAAAACATGTATCAGTATGATTTTGCTCAACATTGAAATAGGTTTCAACTTCTAGCTGAAAGTTCATGAAGTAGTTCAAAAAGGTCTAGCATCTGTGCGATGACCAGTAAGACAGCAATTCTTACTGGAATCATCACAAATGAAAATACTAATAATGGCTTAATATTTGTTCTTGCCTATATAAGTAATCTTCCAGGGTTTGGGGTTTTTTAATGTTTTGTAGAAACAGAAAATTTAAAAAGTAAGTTTTGAATGCTAATGAAATAATAATGCTGTATAAATTCATTTTATTTTATCAGTAATAACCTACTTAAAGAGATAATGGGTACTACAGCCAAGGCAGTAGGAAGTAAGCTTTCCTCTGAGTCCTTATACAGTCCTACAGATACTTGCTGAACATTGTCAGTTTTAATACCATGCCGACAGGGTCCTCATGAACACCAGAGAAACATTAATACACAGTTAACTACATAAAATCCATAGGACATGGTCCTAATCTAAGTATACAAGACGTTAACAGCACTTATTTATGCATAGCTCCCTTCTCTACTGCACCTATCCACGTCCTTCCCACAGACTGCCCAGAGCATTGACACACGCACCCCACCCCTAAACTAGGTAAACATCCAGATCAGTCTTAAGAAGCTACACTGAAACACAAGTAACTGGACTGGAGCAGATATAATTCACTGCAAGTTCTGAGTTTCAGGAAATACAACAGTGACTCAAGAGGGAACCATCTCAGATGATTAAAGTTTAACTGGTTCCAAAGAAGCTGCGTATCATTAGAAAGAATTGAATGGAAAATGCAAGACCTGATCAGAAAGGGAAGCAAAAGTGATTCAGCTTTGCTCTTAAAACAATGAAATAACCCAGAGATCTTAGTTTACTAGAGAAAGCTTGGGTAGAAAACTAGATATATAAGCCACTAAAAAAAAAAAAAAGAAGTCATTTAGCTACCTCTATTTGATGTTTGTATGAATTTAAACAAGTGCAAATAAATCGGTAACAGATCACTTGAGTATAATCAATTTCATGAGAAAGAACTGAATTTAAGAAAACTGTGTGATTTCATTATCTGCATTTTCTGAGATTGAAAAAATGCTGCAAGTGTTTGGGGGTTTTTTTTAAAGCATCATATGTCTTGATAAGCTAACTTTTAGTCCAAAATACTACTTCCATGAAATAATCTTTTTATGTTAGACACCCTATTTAGAATTGTTCTTCTTATATTCCAGCACGGCTCAAAAAATTACTTTTCCAGCTTTATGCAAAAAGAATGTTGATTTTCCCTCTAATAGTTTTCCATTTGAAGTATGTTCCAGGGCAAATCAGCATTGCTTATATGGCAGAAAGGAGAGGGAAAGAAAACTTTCAACAATTGCTACGCTGAACAGATGTTCAAATAAAAACCATCCATTACGGAATGCACTTCCAGTTCAGGGCATATGTACTGTATGTTTAAGTTCAGTAAATTAAAAATGCAGAATTCTGGTTTTGTAGTTTAATTTATAAGCATCCGAAAAGCCTTTCATTGAAAACAATGATTAGTAAGCAGACTTAATAATTGCTGTTCCATGTTTGAGAAAATTAATCAACCATACGATTCTTGCACCTTTAATGACAGCAGAATTTGCTTTACACAAGTTCTCAAGAGACCAGTAAAAGTGAATAACCCTACAGAGGACCATTTTATTTCTAACTCCAGATCTAACACCTGCAATGGATACCATACAGGGTTGACTCTTGGAATCTCATTACATGTAGTTTGGGCATGAGGACTGCTTTCAAACAAAACCAAATTTCTTTAATTTAAAAAATAATAAATTATAAATGTGATTTTTGTTTACAAAGATTTTTGTTCTATTTTAAGCCTAGCTTCTTGTCTGGCTATGTGTCTATCTACATCTCCTAACCTGAAACAGTGGCAAGGGACAGCCCCACAGAAATGAGCAATGACATTCCTGTCCAGCATTTTAGGGCTTGGAATGAAGCATGCTGAAACTCCTTAATGCTCCAGATTTCTCAGTCACAGACCTAAGAGGGGAATGTATTTCTTGAACTCTTCAGTGAGAGACAGCTGAGAGAGAACCTCCTGACACCAGAACTGTCAAGGCCTGCGAAGTATTACCTTGGCTGACCATGATCAGTATTTCTAAGTAGAAGGAAGGTCTATGCCTTTCTCTATGATCAGGATTGTGTCTGATCCAAGACACTGAATGGCAAGGGAGAAAAAAATCAGCCATTTCTTGATGCCATCTGATGTAAATAGGTCCATCTCAAGGCAACCCCATTCCCAGCTCTAGTTATCTAAAGATTAAATTGGAGTTTACACATGCAGATCAGAGGAATACTTCAATCTACCACACCTGCAAGACTATTTTGCTTGCTTGCCAGATGAATTTGAAGCCAGTTCGACAGTATTCTGCATTTCTGCAGGGTAAAGCCACCTCACCACTCGGCTTATTCATATAAAGCTGGTGGAAGACATCACTGTCTGAATGTGATGACCGTGAAGACAAATTTTAAAATACTCTTGTGAGTTTCTCACAGCTCTGAGCTCCAGAGCACCCTTCGTAAGTTTTTGCTTCTCCAGAGATCAATGATCCTGAGCTACCAGATTGCCTGTGCGAGTCCCCATCCTGACAGGGACATGGCAGTCACAATCAATCTGCATAAACAGAAGAACTTAAAGGATATTTTTCCAAAGACACTGGCCAGAATTATCCAGTTGTCTGAATTATCCACCTGTCTGAAAAGAAACGGAAAAGAAACTCTCCCTCAAACACTGAGAATGTAATTGCATAGACCGTGCACAAACTGTGTGAAACAGGTTTGTGAGCCTCAGAGTTATAGTCTGGCATGGAGAAGGAGGCAGATATATTCTGCTACATGATGTGGAGGATTTCACCCTGAAAGTGGGGTGGCATTCATGAACTGGGTCAGGTCTCTCATGGCCTTAAGTCTGTCTTGAATCAAAATGACCGGCACATCAGAAAACTGTATGTATTCAAACGAACACAGGAGTGACTTCTCAGCATCCATGAGACTTCCAGTGTTCTTGATGCTGTTCAGGATGCTCAAAGTGAGACTGACTCTACAGTGCAGATGCATAATTTGGTCCACAGCAGAAGCTACAATTTTTGTGCCGAAACAACTTTCACAGTCATTCTAGGATCTCTCACACAATGAAGACCATGTCAATCTTCAGATTATAACAGGTACTGTCATCATAACTCAGGACTTCCCCTAAAGACTGCCTGTTCTTCAGAAGACTTTATCATTGAAACCAGAATGACCACCTCATCAATACATTTCCTAAAACCATGTGTGCCACATCCAAGGTCACCTGCAAGAAATTTTGAGAAAGAGACCAGATCACAGATAAAACTGTTATGAAACTTTGCTAATATCCACCAAAACCAACAAAACAAAGAGTTTAGTTTATCCAGGAGTTTGTAGCAACAGAAAGCAAAGTATCTAGCAGTTTAAAAAACAGAAATAATCCCAGCTGACATCTATGGCGCTTAAGAGACAGACACAGCTGGAGAAAATAGCTTAAAAGAGCCAACAGGGAAGAGTATCTCCATGGTAACTTTTTTTTTATTCCTCTCAAGGTACAGACAAAGAAATGGTTGTGTGACTAAGACAGTACTATCTACAAAACCGAATTCTGGAGACAACAAAGAATCTTGTATCAGATGCTGAGAGATATGCACATCATTCCTGAACCAGCAAAGCTTTTAATATATGCAACTTTATGATAAAATTACTTAAACAGCAGTTCCAATAACCACAGGTACTGACAGGGACAATGGCGGAGTTCAAACAGAGATTTGATAATGTAATAGACCAGGATGATAGAGGAAACAACGAATAGTGCAAGGTTTGCAAACACCTACTAAAGCAAAGGATGCAGAGAGTGAATTTTACAACCTGTAAATGCCCAAATGAATCATGCCCCAGAAGACACCACGGAGAAAGGAGTACTTCAAAAAGCATTCAATCCCAGAGTTACCAAGAAGTTTAGGTACTGCTCAGTACAGCGGAATCTAGAAAACTTCGGGAAGAAACTTACAGCGCAAGGCAGGGGCCTGCCATCCCCTCGAGGTGGGAAGTGAGGGGCTGCAACCAGAGCACTGTGCAGGACGGTCCTTCCATCTGCCAATACAGAATGGTCCTTACACTCGCCAATGCAAACTTCAGAGATGGGTGTCTGCAATCCTGCCTCTCTCCATGACTAAAGCAGCTACCTGCAGCTTTGATGCAGTAGTTGTGCTAACTGGGATTTGAAGATTAAGGCCTCTACCTGCATTCAGCCCACTAAGGTACTCCTTTTGGGACAGAGGACTTTACAAAGAAAACACAATGGTAACAAGAGGAAGTGGCAGAATGACACATTTTTAGAGCACTCGTCTGGGAAGTGAAAGTCCCTGATGTCATTACTCCACAAACATTTCACTTGGTGACCCTGAATGCAACATGTACAAGCAGTCCATGCAGCAGGGACCTGAACACTTGAATTTTGCCCTCTGAGAGGAATACATGCCTCCCCAGGTGACAGACCCTGCTGCTTCTTGTTTATGCTCTAACCATACAAAATTTCCATTTGTGTTTATATACCAGAGGTTCATCAGAAGCATGGAAGGCAGCTCCATCCTAGTCTTGAGAGCATGCAGCTAGCACACGAGGAGCTGCGCGTTTGAAGATCCCCAGGCAGAAAGACTAGAGCCCAATCACTCAATGCGTCAGTGAGTGCTCTGTCACTACATAGCAACTACATAAAAAACAGAGCACAAGACACCTCCCCTCAACCCCAGCACCTCACTGCAGGCTTTTTGCTTGTAAATGGTAGAGCTTTGACAATGTGTAAAGAAACTCACACACCTTGTGGCAGTGATGGCACACAGTCTGCAGGAGCCACAGTCCCAAGAATGCCTACTTAATTAAACCCAAACAGGCTTAGAAACAAGATGGATGCTGAGCCGTTCAGCCTAGCAAAGACGGCAATGTCTGTACATACGTGTAGTAACAAGACTGCAATTACATACACTGTCTGAAGAGCTGTTAAATAAATCCATTTTTTTTTGCATATAAGTTCTGAGTTAAGTGACATGTTTGTGAATCTGAGGGTCAGTGTTGGGGCGATACTCTGAACAATCACTGGTGAGTAGGTGAGAACACAGGCCATGCCTAAGTTTGGTTAATTTTTTTTTTTAAAAAACACACTATTCTTGAATGTCATATAGCGTAAAAGCTGTTTTAGAAGTAATTTAATGTACATCTGTAGCCAACAGTTGCAATATAATTCACTACTTTATGATGAGGACAGTCTAATGATCTTCATGATGAACATAGAGTGAACTACTCTTCTGACGCTATACAACTCATTGATGACTTGCTTTTATAGCGCATGTGATACTTAAGTAGCCAATTTGAGTATGAAAACTGCCTGTCTTCATCAAGTGCAATTCAGCAGTAATTGCAAAATCACCTCGCTTAACAACACAATGTATAACATCAGCCTATTTCAGGAAGTGGTTAGTTAAAAAAAAAAAATTGAAGCTTTGTTTATTTAATTAAGATTCCTAAGCATTTTTCTTCAGAACGCTGCAAAACAAAAACCCTGAATTTTGTAGATTCTCCTTACACTTGAGAAAGCACTCAGGTATGTCTATACATAGTTAGGTCTATTCAAAGGAAAAAACCACCGAAATTTAAGGCAATATTTTAAAAGATTCAATTTCTAAATGCATTTTAATAAAAATATGATTATATCAGTAATTTATTGTTTTCCAAGGTTTCACCTGTGGTTTTAGAGATATAAAGGCAGACATAGATCAGCAAATGAGTTGCAAATATAACATCAGTGTCATATTATCCTTCTCTTTATAAATGTTTTCACTGCAAAAATATTTAGGTTTTTCTTTGAAAAAATATCTTTAATTGATACAGCAATAATAAACAGGACCACTTATTTTTGCAACCCCCAAAAAAAAGAATTATTATGTATAGGTTGCGTACGTACAGCTGTCAGCTCATTCCAGAACATAACATACAGCATTATAAAAGAAGCTAAGCAAGTTTTTGTGTGACGGAGTCAGTAGGAAAAAAAAGAATGAAAATAACAGGTAACTGAAATCAGCAATGTTTCATCTTTGCTACACAAAATTTAGCATTGATTTCAAAAGTTACATGCAGTTAAAGGCAGAGTGAGAGTCTTCTTTGGAAGAGGATGGGAAAAAGGGAGAAAGGGGGAGGGAAAGAAGAGAGAAGGTGGGGCAGGAAAGGCATTTCACTATTAGGAGCCATGTCCTTGAAGGCAAGAGGTCTACGTCCTTCGTGCACCCTCTCTCAGCCTAATTCTCCTGGAATCAACAACTCAGCAGAATAATATGCTGACAGTCACCACTCAGCCTCTCTCCTCCAGCCAAGTATCTGCATTCTTCCTAGTCAGTACCTTTTAAGTTGCTGTTACTAGGAGATTCTTACTAACAGTGACCCAAATTCACTAAAAAGCACGTACTTTGTAACGCTTTAACACAGCTGTCCAAAGCTTGCAGAGCATGTGAAAATCAAAACACAAAAAAACTCTCCAAGTGATTAGCAGTTCAGCTAACAGAATCCCAAACACTTCAGAAACGGCACATATTAAACCACATCATGTACAATAGTTTCTGAATGGAACTGTAGCCACTGTTTAATGGTACACAGCACTGAGCAGTTGTATTTAAGACAAAGAGTCCTCAACTGAAATAATAGGCATTGGGGGGGGGGGAGGGGACGACGGGACAGGACGGACGGATGACACAAGACAAAACATCAGCTATTTGGAAAACACAGGGCTTCCCACTTGTAGTGAATCACTATATTTGAGCTCAGCATTTAAATATTTTTCCAAACTGGTATTCACGGCGTATCTGCTGTTTGCAGAAATCTTTTAAGAGAAACGCATTTTTTCAATGCATGGTCAGTTGACCCCAACCAGACCCAGTTGCACAAGGTTATAAATAACAGTGAGGGGGAGAAATAAAAATATGAAGATTAGCTGTACAAGTAACAAGTAATTTTTTTAAAATATTTTTTTCCTACAAGAATTCTATTATTAAAGGAATATGGACACAACGGCAAGTCTTAGCTCAATATCCAAACAAAAATTATCTATTTTATTTCAGATCAGCTACTTCCGTGGTGTCAAGAGACAGCTAAACCAATTCCCTCTTCAAAACATCAATTTTCTGTCCCGTCTCTTCTGACTCCTGCCCCAGCTGCATCTCCCCTCTCCCCACCCCAGCTCCTCAGGCCCACATTAGCACCTGTCTGACACAGTAAGCGAATTCACCTCACTGCCTCAGGAAACGAAAAATCCCTCTTTTGCTGAATTAGCTTTCTGCTATTTTAGTGAGCTGAAACAATTTGTCATGTGATCAGGTAAGTATCAGAGCTGGTTCAAAATAATCACTAGAAACAGGGAATTGATTTAAAATGGGAGGAAAGAACAGAATCACTCACTTTTATCAAGAAATTAATTCAGTTAAAATCAATGCAGTTGACGCTGTTCTGTTGTAATCAGATCCTATATGACCTAACAAGAGAACTTTATGTCATTAGGGAAAACAAAATCTCTCATCTTGGTCCACTTCACAGAATGTACATCAACAATTTCATAAACACGCTCGACATAAAGGCAAGGTATAAGAAAGAACTACCAACACCATAAAATAACAGAATTGAGGTTCTCAGGCCTCCTTTGCCTCATTTTGTTCTGCCTTGCTTCAAGAAAACAGGACACCAGAAAATTTATATTACATGAGAGAGATCACTAGTACACTACCTATTAGAAAGAGCAGAGAAAAACAGTAGCCTGTATTGTCCTTGTTGCTTTTAGAGCAGACAGTTTAACTCCGTTAAAGACTGTGACTGCAATGAGCAGGGAAATAACAGGATATGGTTTTGCAAATAAAGTCTAGACTAAGGCTTTCTTTGTAAAACTCCTTACAGAAGAGCCTATTTAGTCATTTAATCAGTTTACCAAGAGCAAAGAAACTTTTTTTTTAACACGTTTTTTGTGCTGCTGTCTAAAGTATCCTTAGGTTCTTCAAAGTTCAAACGCTCTTGCAGCATGTCACAAGGGAGCTTTCCGTGAACTTTTGCTACAAGGCAGACGCTTCTTCCACCAAGATGGCCAGGACATCCACAGACATGCTGCCGCTTGCTGCCTCTCGCTCGGCTCTTAGAGCTGACGCAAGCTGAGCAAGGTAAAAGAATGTCCTAACTCCAATGCTAAAACTTGCTAAAGCAGCGTGAACACAGTTCGTATCTCAAAACGCTGTATTATATTCCTTCTCTTAGTGTTTGCAAGTCATGTTGGTTAAGTTCAACAAAGAGAATTAAAAAAAAAAAAAAAAAAAAAGACAGCTTGCTTAGAAAATGTTCTTCAGTAAAACAACAGAACAGCAATTACACTGAGCACTCCTGGTTTTCCTCATTTTCAACTGGTGCTTTGAAGTTCTAATTCTGAGACTCAGTTTTAACCTTAAGAGGCTACATAACAAAATAGTTTAGCCATCTCTTCTTCTATCTAATGGCAAAATGTATGCCTGATCTCTTGAGGATCAATTAAATGAGGGTTTTTTAAAAAAAAAAATTAAATCAAAGTGGTATTTCACTATATTAATTCAGCACACACAAATCCAAATGTTTTTCAAAAGAAAGTAAACAATCCGATATTGCTTAGTCTGCTGAAAATAAAGGAGTCGTAACTACTTACACAGTGTTTGATTTTGACCTAAATTTAAAAAAATCATTCATAGTAACTAAGACTTCTGCATTCTGTAGTTTCATGCTGCCAAGTATGTTTGCCTTATAGCAGCAACTACTGTCACTCACAGAAACGGTTATGTTTACAAAGCAACACACATAATGAGAGAACTTGATAATATTATATCTGAATATTAAAATATGGTAGTAAAAATTACATTCAAACACCACTGAGGCATTCTTTCATACGTAAGTATATCTGCATATTGATGATATTAAAACAAAGGAGTATTTGGTTTCAGGGGTTAATTTACAATACAGATGAGAGGGGAAAGGGGAAAAGAAAAGACTAATCTCAAAAGAAAATAAATAAGAAGCATCTAAGGAAACTGCCCAGACTGCTGTGAGCACTGACAGTGCCAAAGCCTGAGTTATGCTTGGCATGAACATCTAAGTTTTTAATTTTATTGAGTCAGTTACAGTTCAGGCTTCTGGGCTGCATTTCCAATGGAGCAAAACAGGTATCCGGTTTCACAAACTCAATAAAAGCAAAACATGTATACTTCAGATCCAAGCAAGCAATATTTTAACCAAATTCATATAAACTATAATAATTATGTATGAAAACCAGCAGCTCCTATGTACTGTTCAGTCTTAAACTGAGGAAACTGCATTGACAGAAAGTTGTTAAAAATTACTTAATGGCATGAAAAGGCTAATAACCCTAGATAAGTAAGTAGAAAGTATTTTAGACTCCTCATTTCTCATATACTAAGAAATTATGTCTGAACTATGGCAAACAGACCATTTTAACTACTACAGAGAAACTCATGTTTATTACAAGCATTTATTTTTTCAGCCACCAATGATCAGAAAAAGGAATAATAGTTATATATGCTTTCAGCTTGAAGAATAACTGAAGATGACAAAGCCAGCACTGCAGAAGAAGATACGGGAGGATTCTAACAAGCAAGTTGGCTCAAGAGGTTACAGTATGGCTCAGGAGTGAAGAAGCCTCTGAGTCTTTGCTGTCATCCTTAAAACCAGCAAGATGCTCCTTCATGCACAACTATTTAAACATTTTCAGTTCTTCAATAATGTTTTAAATATCCAAATATTATAACTAAGATACACTTTCATGAACATTTTAATCAAGGCCTATCAACAAGATTTAATATGCAGGCTACTACAGCAATCATTCTGAAGATGCATCTCAGATTTTTTTCAAGTATTCATAGCTACAAGTCAGTTCCACTGGTAGGAAGCACAGCATTTTCCCACTTCTCATTTCAGGCATAAACAATTTGACTGAATTGGCAAAGTAAGTAACTTCCGTAACACAGCTGTTGGGCTTCACAGTTTAAAGCAAAAATACAGCATGTGGGTGACTTATAAAGGTAACAGAGTAATCACATTTAAAATTTTTGTAATTTCAGATGCAGCACAGGCTCTGCAGAAAGCTGCTTCACCTCTCCTTGTGCTGCTGCCCTTTAGCATCAGAGAGGAAAGAGAAGCCAACAGCAGGACCAGCAAGAGGTGAGCATGAGCACTGGCTCAAGCTTCCCTACCCTCTCCCACTCCTGTTGGTAAAGCCTTCCCAGCAGCTTTCCCAAAGTTTCCCACAGACATACGGGCTGGTTTTGTTTTGTTTGGGTTTTTTTTTTTTTTAACCAGCTTTCCTACCTAGCAGGCCCAGACACTATCCTATCTGATTCACAACCCACAAGGCAATTCCTGTGCAGATTTGTGCAAACACAATGTGTCGATCATAGGTTAAAGACTGCTGTTTCTACATTACTTCCAAATAAGCAAAGTAGAATTAAATGAAGCTTTGAAAAATTTGACAATGGTGCAAAAAAAGCAGGACTCATTGAAGGTGTTTAGAAACATGAAGATGGAGGTGGCAGTCCTCTGTTCACAAAACAGGGAAACAGTTAATGTACCAGCCTCTCAACTGTCACCTTTGAGAATCAGTTCACGAACCTAACTCTACAGCTTTCCTAGCAAATTAAACTACTTCTGAAGAACTTCGGTTTTAATTATTAAAAGTAACACAATTGTATGTATTTGTATGTACATGGTATATTTCACACTTTTGTATGATTTAAAATGGTAGAATTGCAGAAGACAAGTAAGGAATCATTCTGAGGGATCATGCTGAAGGACATTTTCAATGCCAAGAGGGAAGTTATTTTCAGTGAGAGTTGCAGTGCCCAAGCCCTTCTGTAATTAACTGTATTAAGTTTCATTTTATGAATATCAACATTCCTATGTTCTGCATGTCACCCAGAGCTAAGGGAGACAAGAGGACAAACCACCTGACAAAAACAAGCTTGTAGAGCATGCATCTTAGGGTGCCAGCACAGGTACGTACTCCGTGATGCAACTGAAGTTACATAAATTTAAATACTAAAAAAATAATAATATGGGAAAGGACACTTTACTCCATGGAGGCAAGATTCATATTTTTCAGTGCTGCAAATGCAGCCAACAAATGAAAATAATTGTTATAAATGACTAATTTAGCCAGAAAGCAGAAAAGTACGTTGCCTCTCCTCTACTGTGGTAAGTAGTCTACATGATATTCCCTTAATTGTCAAACAACTGTTGCTCACAAAAAATGAGCAGCAGATTGACCATGGATGTGTTTGTTATATAATTTAAAGGACTGACTTTTTCACACATCCATACAGGTCATCCCACCCAACCTCTCAGCACAAGGTTATGACTAAATCACACAATTTCACTTTCACTAATGTGGCAAAACGTTCATTTCCACCTGTACTGCCAATTCACATATTTTGTCCAAATTTCAATCCAAATGTCATCTGCTCTCTTGGAAAGTTCATGGTGTCTTTTTTGTGTCCTTTCCTGTCGCTGAGTGTTTTCCAGGAACAACACAGAAGTAAAATTATTGCCTAAAGATTATTTTATCCAAGTAAAACATTCAGGCTTAAGAGGACTAAAATGTAGAATTTTTTTTTTAATTCTAAAAAGTATCATTACCTCTGCCCTGCAGCTTTCTATTCATCAACTGATTTCCTTCATTCTAGTGATTAATGAATGGTGTCTTCTGATCTGCTTCTTGACTAATGGTAATTAGACTAGCAAATTTCATAAGATAACTCTAAAGAAAGAGATGGAAATTCTCAAGCTGAATTGTTCTGCTTTTGTGGTTTGAGATAAGTTACTTTTTGTCAAGTAGGAGAGTGACCATTACCAATATTAACTCTTCAATGCCGTGAAGAGTTCATGTAGATAATTCAGTATTAAATTAAGTACAAAAGTTAGAACTTTTTAAAACATACTACTTGATAAACAAAGATTACCTTGCAAATTCTTTTTTGAGTTGCTACTTCAGTCTCATTACTTAGATGGCAATGGTAAGTAAACAGTCATAATTAACTGTTTGTTTCTAAGGAGGAAAATTCTTATGAATTAGACAAAAAATATTTATAAGGTTACCGTCGCTCAGCAATCACACAGGCTGAGAAGACGTGAAACCAAGTACATTTGCTAACCACATACTGCTGCTTCTGATATGTCTTCCTTGTTGATTTTCAGTTGTATATAATTTACAGTTGTCAAACAATTATAGGAAATTCTCCTTCTGAATGCTACATCAATGCCCTTCTTCCCCCTTAACTCTGTTCTTTAATTATTCATAACAGTTACAAGCACTTAGAAAAGAACAGTGAACTATAAATATTTAATACAAGATGCCTGTAACAGAAAGACATGAGACTACAAAAATCAAATAGGATAAATACTTTATACTAAGCCAACAAACAATAAGCAAGGCATACACTCTTTAGATTTTAAATGTATATAAAAGTTCATAGCTTTGACAAACCAAACCTATTAAGTCATCTGCATGCTTTAGCAAACAATTACAATTAAACAAATAAAAATTACCAGGTATAGCAGTTTTCTCCAGACTTTTACTATTTGAAAGGGGTCTATTTTGATCGTTTGCTACCAGTTTACCTTGTGAGGAATGCAGAA
The DNA here is from genome assembly GCA_013389945.1 of Fregata magnificens. Classification (NCBI taxonomy): domain Eukaryota; kingdom Metazoa; phylum Chordata; class Aves; order Suliformes; family Fregatidae; genus Fregata; species Fregata magnificens. The sequence goes on from WAAD01028318.1 coordinate 15,907, forward strand.
TAAGCATCACTACAGGACATTACCGTTTCAAGCAGTTAAAGGATGCAAGAGTCAAGAGCAAATACACTGAAGACAATTTCTGAAGTCCCATCTACAAAAGCAGCATCTTAGCAAGCAGTTGATGACCTTAACACAAATTCTCAATATAGATTAGAATTCTAGCACTTGTGGTGGTAAGAAAGTATGCAAGAATTTCAAATATCTTCAAATAAGGTTTACAACCCTTCTAGATGTGGAGGAGGGCTGTGGATCCAGTATGCACTCAAACTTCAGTATAATATGGCAGGTGAAAATAATCCTACTTTTAATTTTCAGAGCTCATTGTATTTAACACTTGTTACGGGCGATAATTAAAATATGGTAATACCGTAATTGTGTTCTGTGGAGGAAAAAATAATGACGAGGAAAACAGGACTCTTTTTTTTTAAGTCACTAAGACATACTAGGGAAATACCCAAACGACATCTAAAAACTAAAACCAATCATAGAAGCAAAATGACTTTCTCATCCATTTACTTCAAACTGAATTACTGTCTGCTCACTCTGAAACCAAAAGCCTCCACTGATTCTGCTCACAGCACAGTGTGATATCCCTGTCCTTTGAAATCAGGTCAGTGTCCCACCACAAAGGTCCATCTGCCTAAACCAATGGGAAAAAAATAAGCATGCCTTGGGTGGTCAAGAAAAGGCTGAAGAAAAGTTTAGATAATACTTCATTTTCCTTATCTCAACCTTATAACCACCCACAATGCAACCTCACAGCGATTAAATGACTTCATGAGGAGCAGAAGTTTTGTTCTTGTTTGATGTAGCAGAGACAGAAACCAGAACTGTTCCATTCAAGTCATCCCCCTCACTCTCCCAGCTTCCTACATTCAACTGTTTATTCTCTATTTTTTTATAATTACTGATTTAAAAAAACTTTCCAAACACATTTTAATACTTCAATAGTTCGTATTTCATTATTTCAAAATTATTTAAACATTCATCTTCATGGAAACATTTGTGCAAAAAATGTTTTCTTTTCCTAATACAGTTAATCAAAACTGAAAAAAAATCACAGTAACCACTTCTGTACATAAAGCATATGCAGACAGTATAATCAATATGGGGTAGAGAGTATATTTAGATTATATTTGAGAGCCTCTACAGTGGGCCGTAATGTAAAGAAAATCCCAGCTGTAAATGACACCAGTGTACCAGAAAAGTACTAGAATGGACACAGTTATATCTGCAAATGCGTCTTTTGGTTACCTAGCTTACTCCTCTCAGTAGTTAAATTACACCAGCAAAAGAAGCCTGCTGTTAGAATCTGTGTAGTCCCTAAAAACAGAGCTGCCCCTCTATACCAATAAATCTAGTCAAAAGCAGTCAAGCCTTCAGTATTAAGACTTACATTTGAACCCTGAGAATAAAGGCAAGCATTCAAGTGCTGTAATAAAAAACTGAAGGAACTACATTTTGTATATTAAACAACTCTCAGAATAGTTTAACTAATACATGGACTAAAATAGTAAATCTTCTAACTTCTTACAAAGCCAAAGAGATTATTAGATTAAAAAAAAAAATGAAAAGCACTGACATTAAAATTCAAAACTCTTGCTTTTTTTGCTTTAAAAATAGGTTGTATGTAAAATATTTTAAAAGCACACTTCTAACCAACTTTACCCGGATTTCCACACATTTTGGCAAATTCATGCTGCAACGTGACTTGCCCTGTTGGACTCAACAGAACTTAAGTCTGAAATGACAAAGGAGCCAAAGGGAACTGTAAAAACTGAGAGGAAGCAGATGCACCGTTAGTGGAATGCTGCTTTAGAAGATTTAGATTTCTGTACTAAGACAGAATAGAAAGAATACATATAAGGGAAAATAATTTGCTGAATTAATTTGATGCAATGGTTAACTGAAAAGTTATTTGAATACTGCATCTTGCATATTTATACATTTGAATATAGAATTCATTATCTATTATCCACTTCGAATTCTGAACTAAATATAGTCACATTATAATTGAAAATGCTATAAATCAACCAATTCTCTGAGGTACAAAGTTAACTGAATACAGCAAAGGCATTCTGGCAATATTAACAGAACTGTCTATTCATATCTGTAGTGTCTTGTTGCTGGCCAATTTTTCTGTATCACTGCATTTTAACTATCAGTATAGTTTAGAAGGAAAGAACAAACAATAAGTGGTATAACTATTTCACTGATGTTTGGTAACTTCTCATTCAATGTATGTTGAAACCTTATTTCAGTAACTTGCTCTATGCTGCAACTCTATTTCAATCATTTACCAAAGTGTAACTCAGCTATCTGAACTTGTAGTAATAGGAAACAAACTAACTTTACAGTAGAAAAGTGCACAAATTTTACAAATTTGGAAAATCAACAACAATTTGGTCCAAGCCTATTGCACCGGATTATTTACTTTAGCATTTTTTTTTTAAGAACCGTTGCAGTTGTACGCATTGCATCGTAAAGGATTCATTTTGGGCTCAGTAATTTTTTAAAAATACCCTTCATTTAAACACTCTTCATCTCCTGCAGGTCCTATCAAGCACAATATTATTTCCAGAACGTTAAGGAGCTCGACCTTCAGAAATTTCTGTTTAATGGTCTGCACTCAAATACAGCAGAAATATCCCAGTTTACATAGAACCTTTTACTCTTCTCCCTACCACAGTATTTGCACACTTCTCACAATGGCATTTAGTTACAATAAAAACTATTTCTTAAAAGCAAGCTACAGATTTATGAGAAGGAAATCATGGCAGAGTAAGCTTCATGATGATAAAAGTGATTGAGATAGAAGCAGGCTGTTTCCAGGGCTACCAATGAACCATATATTATGTTTTAGATGGTTTCCTAGGAAAATAATCCTAGGGATCACATCATCTATGTGTGCCTCTTTATGTATCCCTCCTCCTAACTTCAGAATTTATTTCTTGATTTCAACTAAATCTAACAAAAGAGGAGAACTAAAGACAACGAGGCTCCACAAGTTTTTCAAAACCAGGAAGCCAGCAAGAAAAAAAAGACTCAATAAAATTCAGATTATAAAAAAACCATAGATCAAGAGTTCAGACCTCCTTGGATCCCCAAGTCAACCAAGAAGACACAATCCTACTGGACATCACATGTCATTAACCTTGTAGCAGACACGATTGAGTCCAAAGCAGAGAAAAGATCCTGCCAGTTTCCACAATGTCCTGTCTCCCAGAGGCGAGTAAAATTTTAGCTGAAAGAACAATTTTTCCCCTTCATTTTTTTTCATTCTGGCTTCACATAAATGAAACGGATATACAACGCTCAGATCTAAACATCTGAACTACCTCTCTCTACTGCCTCTTGCTCAGATTTTCTCAGCAGACATTACAGCACTGCCGAGAACTCCTGAGGGCTCGATAAGAAAAACAAAAGCTCGTTGTATAACATTATCAGTCAAACCCTGCTCCAAGAAGGGCAGGTGTAGAGTACCTGCCTCTTCAAACACAATGCTCTCTGCTACTACAGAGACTAAGATTCCTTCTCCCCTCTAGGCCAGAAACCACAGAGAGGCTTATCTCATCTGAGCATGGTCTGCTGTCTTCCCACAGAAGTTACTGGCAATTTTGAGAGAGAAGAAGAAAAGGTTTCAGAACAGACCTTAACCTGTGTCAAAATCCCTACTGTGGTAAACAGGTGTTTCTTTCAATGTAGGAAATCCATGTATTGCCTGAAGTGCTTAAAACCAGCACTGTACTAGTCACCCTCTTTTTCTACCAAGAGAGCTGTAAATTGCATCTAAACAAAACCACCCATCCCACTGGCCTTAGCAGGTACTGACAAGTGGTGGATACACCCAACAGAGCCACAAAACTTCCTTTTATGAAGACAGTCTTTTGTCTATATTAGAACATCTGAATTAAACCATAAGATTTCAGAAACTAGTTCCCTGTTTTAATGCAGTACAGATGACACTAATCTTGACTGATTTATTTTCTTAGGGGAGATCAGAGCTTCATAAGAGGTTAACTGAAGTATTCTTCTGTAGACGTTGCCACTAAAGGGCCATGGGCTTTGCACTAAAGTAACACCAAAAGCCTCAGGCATGTCAGGTTTTGTCTGGATTTGTCTTGGCCTGCCTGGAGCTTTGTTTTAGCTTGTCTAGTTGTAATAGATCTAATGACCAGGTGATTCTTACCTGCTTTGTTTTAGATTTTGGTCAATTGCGCAATGTAACACTATACATTTTTGTAGTTAACAGACAGTAATAATGAGTAGATGTCCCATGCAGAATAAACAGTCCGTGATCCTAGAATAAAAACACAGCATAGAGCACAGAGCTGGGAAGACAGCAGGGGCCTTCAAAGTACGCACACAGGATGATACTGGACACCCAAAGGATTTAACAGTCCATCCATTACTGTTAGCCAAAGGAATGCAACCTTAGAAAGTGGGTAAGAACACTTTTAAGGCAAAAAAGAACAAATATGAATATACGTAGGGAAAAAAAAAACCCACCAACATCATATTTTTCCTGAAAAAGGACAGGTTGCTGACAGGACAACTCAAGGCTGACAATGACAACTTGCCTTGACACTTGGCCTCATCCCCAAATGAAACCATTGACTGTAGCATCCATCCCTAGGGGCAGTGGAAGTCTGACCATAACATCAGAGAAGGGTACATACTAGAAACTGTTTGTGTAAGGACTTTAACCATACAGAATTTGAACTGTGTTACTATCATTAGTGGACTAATAAGCATTCTTTCATTAGACTGCTAAGAGTTTATGTAGACTGGCAATAAATTGTTGCCTTTCCCTTAAAGTGTATCTCTTTTCACTGAAGAGTTTGAGTGTAAATACATTGGTCAGAATTCTGTAACCTGGACAAACCAATTGGTAACAGATCCTTTCCCGTTAACAATCACATAGGTTGCTTATCTTCCCACACCAAAGTAAATAACCTCATGATACTTAGAATCACATTTACTGTTAGCTGATAGCTAATAGAACTTAATAGAGCATACCTGGTAAAAGGTTAATAGTGATTGGAGAACTCATTACATACGGACAAATAATCCTTCATAATTTTTGCCTCAAATATACCAAGGACACTTAGCAATTGATAAATTAAGAGGACAACTTCAGCAGCACCTGTTCTGTATTTGCAGACCTTTTCTATCGAGTCTTCAGTGCAGATATTACACCTGTAAACTAACGAATGATAACCTCAGAACATCATAAAGCACACAGATTAGAAAACACATTAATGCTGTTCATCTACTGACTGTCTCTGACTCAGAAAAATGAAGAAACAGTGACCATTGCTTAGATGAAATCACACCAAAATGGCGGGATAGAACTATGTTCATGTGGCAAAACTCACAAAAAAACAACCCTGTTCTAAGAGCGCAGTCAATGTTAGCATGTTCCTGACAATAGCATCCATACAGGGTTCAGAAAAGCCTTTGTGTATTGGCTCATACCAAACTTTAACTTCTGTGTCACTAAAGTCACATCCTGACACAGACACACAGAAGTGTTCAGCTCAGAAGGGCTCTCTTGAGATCACATAGTCCAACCCCACTGCTCAAACAGGGTCACATAGAGCAGATTGCCCAGGACCATGTCCAGTTAGACACTGAGTATCTCCAAAAGATGGAGATTCCACAACCTTTCTGGGCAACCTCTTCCATTGTTTGACCACCATCACAGTAAAAACATGTCTTCTTGTGTTCAAATGGAATTTCCTGGGTTTTTTAATATGTACCTATTGCCTCTTGCCCTGTCAATGAGCTCTGCTGAAAAGAGTCTGACTCCCTCTTCTTCATTCCCTCCCACCAGGTATTTATACACATTGGTAAGATTCCCATGAGCCTTCTCTGCTCCAGGCTGAACAGTCCCACCTCTCTCAGCCTCTCTGCATATGAAAGATGGTCCAGTACCTTAACCCTCCTTGTGGCCCCATACTTGCCTTGCTTCAGTAAATCTGTATCTTTCTTGTACTGGGGAGACCAAACTGGCCTAACTAACTCCAGATGTGGCCTCACCAGTGCTGAGTAAAGGGGAAGAATCACCTCCCATGACCTGCTGGCAACACTCTTCCTAATGCATACCAGGATACTGTTGGCTTTTTTGCCACAAGGGTGCATAGCTGGCTCATGGTCAGCTTCTTGTCCACCAGGACCCCAAGGTCCTTCTCGGCAAAGTACAAGTATTTTCATGTTTCATTGATAGGTGCCTTAAAGGACAAAAATAGCTAAAGGACTGTCAAGAGGAAAAAGAAAAGTTGAGTTAACCGAGTAGTGATACATACACTATTGATGATTTTTATCACAAGTTAGAATCATTTCTACGTATTTGCTTGTTTTAAACACAATCCATTTTAGGAGCTTTGCTCCTAAAGGTATTGTGCTCAGTGAAATAAATGAAATTGAATAAAAAATCATTATGCACAGGGTTCATATTGGCTGCAACATATGATAATTTTAGTATAATTTAGCAGTTACTTGTGTTCTCAACAAAGTGACAATGCTGTCCATGGCTTCTTTATCCAGTGTTAGAAACTCCTTTGCTTATTATTTAATAGCCTGTTCCACTAACCATTATCAGCCTCAGAGATGAAGCAGCTGAATATATCGAACTCAGTAAGACTTAAAAAAACCTTTACAATTTCAAGTATATACAGCACGGGGGATTACATTCCATTACATTAATTCTTGTAGGGAAAATTGCTTCTCTCTCTAGCATATCAATTACTGCCATGCTTTTAGGAAAGCATGTTGAGAAAGCAACTGGCTATGGCTGTATTAGTTTGACTAATAAACAGTGTTAGAAATTTCTTTATCTTTACAATATTTATGCAGCTAACACTGAGATTTGTTTTATAATATATCTTTACAGGACACCAAGATTCATAATGCATTTTATTCTAACAAAACCTCATACACAAGTATATACATTAATCCTAAAATCATAGAATCATAGGATCATTTAGGTTGGAAAAGACCCTTATGATCATCAAGTCCAACCGTTAACCTAGCACTGCCAAGGCCATCACTAAACTCTGTCCCTAAGCACCACATCTACACGTCTTTTAAATACTTCCAGGGATGGTGACTCAACCACTTCCTTGGGCAACCAATGCTTGACAACCCTTTCAGTGAAGAAATTTTTCCTAATATCCAATCTAAATCTCCCCTGGCACAATTTGAGGCCATTTCCTCTTGTCCTATTTCTTGTTACTTGGGAGAAGAGACCAACACCCACCTTGCTACAACCTCCCTTCAGGTAGTTGCAGAGAGCTATAAGGTCTCCCCTCAGCCTCCTCTTCTCCAGACTAAACAATCCTAGTTCCCTCAGCCGCTCCTCATAAGACTTGTTCTCTAGACCCTTCACCAGCTTCATTGCCCTTCTCTGGACATGCTCCAGCACCTCAGTGCCTTGTAGTGAGGGGCCCAAAACTGAACACAGTATTTGAGGTGCAACCTCACCAGTGCCAAGTACACGGGCACAATCACTTCCCTACTCCTGCTGGTCACACTATTCCTGATACAACCCAGGATGCTGTTGGCCGCCTTGGCCACCTGGGCACACTGCCGGCTCATGTTCAGCCGGCTGTTGACCAACACCCCCAGGTCCTTTTCCACCAGGCAGCTTTCTAGCCACTCTTCCCCAAGCCTGTAGCGTTGCATGGGGTTGTTGTGACCAAAGTGCAGGACCCAGCACTTAGCCTTGTTTAACCTCATACAACTGGCTTTGGCCCATCGATCCAGCCTGTCCAGATCCCTCTGTAGAGCATTCCTACCCTCAAGCAGATCAACACTCCCGCCCAGCTTGGTGTCATCTGCAAAATTACTGAGGGTGCACTTGATCCCCTCATCCAGAGCATTGATAAGGTTATTAAACAGAACCGGCCCCAGAACTGAGCCCTGGGGAACACCACTCGTGACCGGCCGCCAAGTGGATTTAACTCCGTTCACCACAACTCTTTGGGCCTGGCCAATGATCAGTTGATTTACACATCTTTCTATGTTCTGTAAATTAGAGAGAAAAGATACCATTTGAGCACACAGCCTACCCACTGGTGAATGAGAAAGCACCAATTTAAGCAATGCTGAAAATCCTTCAAAACAGTACTACACATACCACAGCTTACTGTTTAGCTTGTTAATGGTGATTAAAAACATTCTGAAAACCCTCAAGATAATATCTTCTATGGTCTTCAAGATTTATGACTTACAGTCTATGGTTTTCTCAGAGTTTCTGGATCATTTCTAAGTGATACATGAAAGGTAGCTCAAAGCAAGAGCGTTGTTAGACACTTTCCCTCTTATAACACTACTAGATAACTCTGGGGGTCTAGAAACTAGACAAGACTAAAATGCACTTAAAAAACCCCACAAAGTTAAAAAAGATTATGAAATGTCATTATTACGTAGCCCCAAACTTTCTGGAGCAGCTACCGATTTTTGGAGCTCAATTTTTGGAGCCCAACTTTCAGCTGCTTCCACCAAACCTTTTTAAGTGATCTACTTTCCTGACCCCTAGCAAAAATCAGTCACTCCTTTAAGGAGGTGCTGGAAGTCAGGCACCCCAAAATGAACAGTCCAACATCATCATCACTTCCTATGTTAATGTGAGTATCTTCAGCCTCAGGGAAATCTTACAGGACTGTAATCCTTGTTTAGTTCCTAACTAATTAATAGTTGTTGAAGCAATATCCTAACACCAATATTATATTTCAAGATGCATGAAAACATATCCAAAATTTTCTACTCCGTTTAACTGTTCACTGCACTTTGCTGTGAATGTATCGCAGCTACAGAATTATGATTCTAGTTTGTTCCCATATGCCAGATTGAAAAAAACATTATGCAGAGAAAATAGATACATTTTATGGATTCATGGAAGTAGATTATTCACTGATTTATAAGACATCGGCAGCTAAAAAGAAAGGCAACTTACCTAAAATTGTAGGCTGTATGGTAATAGGACTGCAATTCTGCTTGAGATTAAAAGTAAATGACTATATCCAAAACCAGACTCTACGTATGTACGTAACTTATGAAGAGCAAGTCTGCCATACACATTGTTTTGTCATGGACACAACTGAACAACATACACATTAGCAATACAAGGCTCCTCAAGAAAAACTGACGGACTTCTCACAGCTCTGAATCCTGCAGTGTGTGGAGAAGCCATGAAAACCAGTAACTGGATGGCAATGAGTGCTAATGGTGAGACTGCACACACATCTGTCCTTGGCTGGTTCTAGAAACAAACTGAACAGCTGAACCCGACGGGTAAACAACAGTAAATCTTTTGGGTGCTTTTCATCCAAAGACTTTAACAAGTTTCAGGAAAACGTTCCAAATTCAGACCGCAATTCTGACTCACTGTGTGACATTAATTTGTTTTAACTGACTTTAAATGTTACAAATGTGGTCCAGAGTCTTAGGAAAATGGACAGGCTCATTTGCTGTCATCAGATAAAGATTGATAAAGAATATGAAGAATATAAAGGTAACATTAAGATTCAGGAGCATAAAAGACAAGGGGCTCGATCATGTACTCTTTACCTCACAGTCAGCTCCCTAATACATAGCAACAGAGATGAGTAGTACTTATATATATGTTTTTATTTGGTTTATTTGTATGTTGCCACAGCAGGCCAGTATTTATAGAATCTGTGACCTTCTGAAGCTTGCTTGATATGGTCATAACGTTCACCTGGTTATCCTTCAGAGTGCTCACTTTGAGAGCGCTCACTGGTGTCTTCTTAGGAATTTTCAACCCACATGAAAGTTTCAAAATGCACACTATCTTAAAGATTTTTCTTATTTTTATATTCAGGTGAGACTGCTACTAAAACCACCTTGATATAACCAGTTTTAAATATAAACATAATTACTCAGCATTTTTAGACTTACTGCATTGGCATGTAGGCTTCGGGCCACTTTTTGGGTATATTTACAGAGGCTCCTGGGACACCAGTTACCGGGGCAACCTCTGAGGTCACTGTCAGCTACTGTAAATTACAGATGTTTCAAGAGACTCCAATTTATGTTAAAATTGCATGTGCCATGCATGAATGCAGCCCACTGCACCACACTGAGTCAGTACAGCTGTTGCAGCGCTAAACGACAGCCCACATCCAGAAGGGCACTTCAAAGATAATTCCTCTTAACAAAACTGGCAGAGGGGAACACGGGAAGAAAACAATCATTCTCAACCTCAACATGTCTGAACACAGCCTGAAGCCACGTCTTCTCACACTGCCAGTTTCCACAACTGCTCTAAGTCTCATTTTTGATTGCATCCCTGATCTTCCCAATCATGCACACTCCGCTCCACTACCTCTTCCCGTCTTTTACGGTTCCCTCCCAACCCCGGCAATGCTCCTACTTACCTCGTGTGAATCCCAATCCTTTCCTTTTGCACTCTGCTTACATGGCTTGCAGGATGACCAAGAGACACAACGTGTTGTAGCTCATTTGGAACGATACCTGTGCTGAAAGGCTAGGCAATACAGACGTGTTGCCTGCTCAGTAAGTCACTACTAAGTGACTGCACTTTCCCCGAGTTATTGTAATGAAAAATAAACAGTGTCTCTTTTCTCCACCCAGCTGTAAATGTTCATGCAATTTAGAAAAACTAAATTATGTCCAAGACCTCTATACCTTAGTCTTATTTGGTAGAAATTAGCTAGTGGCAGGCAGATGCAGGAAGTCACTTCCTCAGGAAACTTGGCTGGAAAAATTATCTTCTCATAGAATTACAATCTAACTTTTATAAATACAACTGGGAATCTTTGGATTAAATTCTGCTATCAAGGTAACTAGTTTATTATACGCCTCATTGACTTTCAGCTTTTTTTTCCAGGTAAGCAAAGAGGTGTGATCTGTCTGGATCTCCCAATCATTAAAAGGAAAACACATTCCAACTATCATTTGCCTCTTAAAAAAAAAAAAAATCAATCCTCTTAAGGGCTTACTTTAGCATCCTAAAACCTTAAAAATCAAACTATTTTTCCATTGCCTGAGCAGTCTCCTGCTGGCTGTATAAAAACCAGATAATAGCTTTTATAGGAGAGAAAAGACTACAGACTTGGAGAAAACACAGTAAAACCCCAGGTGTTTTATCATTTATCAAAAATATTTTAGTGCTTACACAGTAAGTCACACTGCCACATAGAACCTTCTGATTTGTTTACTTCACTATAGGCACTCTTACTTTTTAAACTAATTGGCACAATTCTCTGAAAGAATCACAGCTTTATATTTAGTTTAGGTTATAATCCTTTTGCTAAGATTTTAAATTAGCAATATAGAACAGTATCTCCTCTTTTTTAGGTCTTGTTTTTGGAAGGAGACTAGCCAAGCAAGCCTGTAGTATAAAGAAAAAGCTCATTTGTAGAAGATGCGATCAATTCAGTAGAAAAATCCAGTGGACTTCTTTTATTTATAAAAACCTTCAACAAAACACACTGAGATGACNGAAACTGCTGTGAAGATGAAGATGTTTGGCAAACTCACAAGAGACAAGTTTGAATGGCATCCTTCTCCGAGCTGAAGACTGCAGACAGAAGAAAGCACAGCCCTGGAACCACTTTAAAATAGCTGACCCTATTCCTCTTCAGCACAGTGGTAGCAGAGGAAAAACTGATCGCCACACTCTCCAATAACTGATATTAAAAAAAGATGTTATATCAAAAATTAAAAACTGATATAAGAAAGAATGAAGACTCTCTCCAAGTTCTTCC
>WAAD01028319.1:0-27211 GCA_013389945.1 Fregata magnificens
GGGGAGGGGGGTCTGTGTTGTCTTTTCCCTTTTGTTTCCACACAGGGTCTTTGTTTCATTAAACTGCCTTTGTCCTGACCCAGGAGGTTTCTTTCCACCTCATTTTCTCCCCCTGCCCTGCTAAGGAGGGGAGTGATGGAGCGGCTTGGTGGCACCTGGTGTCCAGCCGGGCTCAAACCACCACAGACACCAATGTTTTAGTTATTGCTGAGCAGTGCTTACACAGAGTCAAAGCCTTTTCTGTTTCTCACACCACCCCACCAGCGAGTAGGCTGGGTGTGCACAAGAAGCTGGGAGGGGACACAGCTAGGACAGCTGACCCCAGGTGACCAAAGGGACATCCCATACCATATGACATCATGCTTAGCACAGCAAGCTGGGGGAAGAAGAAGGAAGTGTGGGACATTTGGAGTGATGGCGTTTGTCTTTTCAAGAAACCGTTATGTGTGACGGAGCCCTGCTTTCCTGCAGATGGCTGAACACCTGCCTGTTGATCAGAAGTAGTGAATTAATTCCTTCTTTCACTTTTCTTGTGCACAAAACATTGCTTTGTCTATTAAACTGTCTTTATCTCAACCCACAATTTTTCCTACTTTTACCCTTTTGATTCTTTCCCCCATCCCACCAGGGGGGATTGAGGGACCAGCTCTGTGGGTCTTAGCTGCCCACCAGATTAAACCACAACAAACACTTTAATCACAATGCACTTCAACTTAAAAATGTGGTTCCTTTATTGAGTGCAAGAGCTTGAAAAAGAAAAATACGTGATCCTTTCACAATTTAATTATAGCAGCCTCTGCTAATTATGGTAAATTACAACAAACAGTCAAGAGACAAAGGCAGATAAACAACACAGAAGAAAAAGAGAAAGGAAAAAAATGCTGAAATACCTCAGAAGATATTTCATTCTCCTCTCTCTTGTGTCTTTGTTTTTCACTCCTTTCATTATCTTTGGTCACTTGTCTAGATCATGGTTCTTAAAGGTGTTCAGAGAACTGGCAGGTCCATTAGTTCCTTGAGTCCATTGATTCCCATTCTTTCTTTAAGGCCACTGTCAGGAAGATATAAAAGATGGTAAAGCTCCTTGGCTCCTGAAGTGCTGGTTTAATACATTCTTTCAGAAGATGTCCAATTAGGTGCTTTAAATCTACAGCTACAATACCATATAAGAAAGGTTTTAAGGTTTTAAGCCTTGAGCTGGCTTTTTTATTTCTTCCTCCTTGAGCGGTAAACAAAAATAAAAAAAATAACTCTGTGAGAAGAGCTGAGAAAAGTACAGGCATACTGTGAAGAACAGGACCACTGAAAACTCTCTTTGTGGAGTCTCATCAGCCTGAGTTAGATTATTAGCATTTTACCTCATTAGGGACAGCAGTAAATGTCTTTTCCATTTATTCATTTGTCAGGGGTTGTAATCCTTGAAACCTCTATCCCACTGGTTAGATTTGAGCAATAAATTTGAAACTTATTAAGAAAGTAATAGCTACAGGACATGAATATGCAACCATGTGGTATGATCACTTAAAAAACTTGGAAAGCCAGTCTAAAGCACATAACATTGTAAAGCTCAGAGGAAGTATTTCAGACCTATCCAGCTATTTATTACAGGAACAGTTCATATTTGTTTTGGTACTTTATTCTAACCAGGTCAAGAGTGTACTGTCCTTCCAGTATCACCCAGCTCAGTTGTGCAGTGTGGTAGTTCACTTAAGGTCAGGAAACCAGCACAGTTTGTGCTCCCTAAAATGCACAGAAAGGGATGCAGGGAAGGCAAAGGAATAGGGAGAGATTTCCAGATTCAGGTTTGGATGGAGGCTCCTGCCGCTAGGATGATTTTTGCCACAAATGCCCTGGTTTTGGGGAGAAGGAGAAGCAGCCCCCAGGAGGCATGTAATTGGAGATAAGAAGTTGGTCAAATATGACTGAACAACCCCAGGCTCAGTCCTGTGACACTTGATTTGAAGATAACTTTTAATGTACACTTCATTTCAGTAAATTTCCGGAAAAAGATCCCTGTTTCTTTCTTCATCAAAAGCTCAGTGTGCTTGGCAAGGTCTTGTCACTAATCTAGTCCTGATTCTTAAGCATGGTTACTTCAATCATGTCCCAAAGCATGCTGTTGCACTTTTGATTCATAGTATTGTATGCTTGTGAGATTGCGTACAAAATATACAAATGTGAAAATGTTACGGAAAGGACAGTTATATAGGTTAGGACTCTAACAATAAATATTGCTGCTGGGTCTTCCGTTTAAAGTTACGAATACCTTAGTTACACTGAAGTTTGTATCCAAGTGCTCAAAAAAATTAAACCTAAAATAAAGAGCTAATCTAATAATTGATTAAATGAGCACATGATCTGCTCCAGCACACTAGGAGAACAATATTTAATAAACCCTTGATAAGTTTATGTAAAGTGTAGTCACACCCTTCATTAAGATATGTTGGCAGAAAAGTTCATTTACTTGGACAGCTACCAGGATTCAAAATCTAACTGTTAAAAATGTTGTGTTATATATGGTGAGTTAAGAGTGCATAAGACTGTGGACAAATTGATTAACTGGAATTAAAATTCTTGTACATCTGTAAGACTATCCTACTTTTTGTCTGAAAAGGAATACTGCTTTGATGTGCAGCAAAACATTTTCCTGTTAGGTAACTGTGTACACTGCACACTGTAATTAGCAAGATTCATGCATTGATGCTTTGGTTTAATTACTTCAAGCATTGGATCAAACTGAAAACTACCTGAATGATTGTAACAGGTTTATATTTCTTGTCATAAGTTTTGGGTTGGAAAATAATATCTCACTGAATAAACTGAAGATCGGAAAAGAAAACAAGGGCTACTTTCTTACTGTACATATTCACCTGAGATAATACCATGGAAAATATCATGACAGCAGCAGTTTTATTCATAGGATCTTATGTAAATGGTAATTTCCACAAAATGAAGCATTATTAGGCATGTCAAGTATGTAAGTGAATTTTTATTTAAAACATCTTCTAATTACACAGATTTATTTTCCTTTGGTAGTAAATATACTTTTGTATGACTGAAAATTGTAATAAGTGTTTGGGAAAGCTCAAGGGTTGCGTGTGTATATATATATGCATGTGTGTGTGTGTGTGTGTGTGTATGTGTACACGTACACTTTAAAAAAAACCCTCAGTAGTGCAGAAATAAGGCACTAACTGCAGCTTCACAATTCAAATAAATAGCACCTATTACTGTATCTAACCTTTTTGGTAATGGCTATCAATTCCTTGGACAAATTGAATGTGACCAAATAGAATCAAAAGACTGAAATATAATTAAATGAAATCTACATAAGAGCATCCCTTCTCCTCCTCTCATTTAACCTGCACAAGAATTAAAGAATGAGGAGGCAGACGACATCCTTATGAATTCAAGATTCACACATCCTAATGAAGTCAAGCTCCAGGAATTTTCCTCAGAAGACTAGTAGATACTCAGTTTTTCCAGACCTATGCATTTAAAATAAGGTGAATGGATAAAATCCCCTGACTAATACAAATTCACCCTCTCTGCTCGGGAGGGAGAAGCATCAGAGGCTTGTCATATCTATTGTGCGTTCAGTGAAATATTTCACGTCTTATTTCTGGGTAATCAAAATAGCTTTAGTCTAAGTGTAGCTTTGCTTCATTTATATTCTGTCACCTTTATTCAAAGCAGTTCTTCTTTATCTTTCTTCTGTAATAGGAATAATACAAGAAAATGAAATTTATGCAGGACTGTAACATTTACCAAAGTTTTTAGATCAATAAATTTAGCTTTCATGATGCAATCTAAAAGGGATTTGCTATGTTGCATGCATCAAAAATGCCTTGTTTAGTAATCATTCTGATATTACGTTGTTCCGAATACAAAGCTTGATATAACTGTACTGTTAAAATCTATTCCAAAGAATATCCCAGGGGTCTGTCTTGTCATTTTGACACAAGCTTGTGCATAAATTTCCAGCTGTAGAGAAATGTTCTAAGTAGCTGTTGTCATGAAGCAGCTAAACGGTCCTCATGAGTCCTTCCAAGGTTTATAAAGGCATATTTTCAGAAAGAACTTTTTCTAGCAAGACGTTATTGTATGAATTCAAACACATAATTCTACCTATAGTTTAGTGAAGCTGTACTCACAAGTCCCAGACCCTAGAGTATTTCAATGTAGACCTCATGGATCGGGATGGAATTCTGAAAACACTAGAAACAGAACTTAATGAATTCATTCTGTTTGAATTTTTATTGTAATTCAAGCCGTATTCAACCTAATTAAATATCACAAAGGAAATCCCCTTTTACGTACAAAACTGGGCTTAATCTAGCAAGACACACATCCTTATGAAGTCAAGCAAGATCTCAACTGGCTTAAATGTGGAATGCAAGTTCTGTCTTAGTATAACTTTACACAGTTGTAACTGCCAAGAATTAACTATTTATAATTACTCTGCTGTATTTTGTCTATGGGATGACACAAATAAGAAAACTATGGTCACGTTAGGAGTGCTTCATCACCAGTGAAAAGCATCAAGCATCCATGTATTTTCACACACTTTTGACAACGGTGATCAAGGAAACTGATACCAATTTATTTCACCAAATATCATAGTGATACTCTGGACCAATAGGCTTGGGGTTTCTCTGAAGATGAGGACTGATCCTCTTCTCTGGGATTCTTCATAGAGCGGAAAAGAAATGGATGTGCAGCTCTCCCTAGAAACAATACATTTGGGCTGAATCTGCATAGTCTTAGTAAAGACTGAATATATTGGTTTCCTCAGATCTACAGCTATTCTACGAATGCCTAGTTCAAGGAATAGGTGAGCCATTAAGAGTGACGGCTTATTAGCACTTCTTTTTTTTCCCCTTTTAAAAAAATCTTTTTTTGTTACAGCACTGTTGTTTTCCCTTCCTGTTACAACCTTTCATTCATCTAATTTCCTTTTCCTCCACCCTGTAATCCTTCCTAGGCACATATATGCTACTTTCCTTTAATCCTCTCATTCACTCCCAATGCCACTTTCCTCCCAGCTCTCCCTCTAGCATTTATTATTTCCTTTTTCTTTAATCCTCACAGTCTGAGATGCAGTGCTTAGCAGTCTCAGCCAAGTTTGCATGGAAAGTCTCTGGTTAGCTGATGTGGATCGCATGGCTGCCAGGCTAGTCTGACAGAAGTCATGCACGTTTAGTTTAGTTACACATATGGATGCACACTATATATTGTGTTGCAGGGAAAAAACTGCTCCGTTCCTGTAGTCAAATCAAATGAGGGTTAAAGCCATTTGATTTATTAATGACATAATTATGTGAGACTCAGAACTATACATTCAGGATGAACAAAAAACCCCCCAGATAAATGGCAGTACTAGACACACACAAAATGTTAATAAACCCCCACAAATTTCTGAGCACCCTTCTATAGCTAATCCACCAAAGCTATAACTCCCCCCCCAGCTCACACCCACACAGTCACACGCACCCTGCTCTCCGCAGCCCCTCCCCGGTGTGCAGGTGCCCCCTTGCACCCCTCCATGGCAGACGAGGCTGCTCCGGCTCCAGGGGTGACTCTGCTGCCCCCCAGACCCGTTGCCCCCATGGTGAGGCAGCCAGGGGACTGGCCTTTTCCCAGAAGTCCCTTGGTAATCCTGGTTAATCCAGTTGATTGTCATCTCCATCTTCAGCATGACCAGTTTGGGGGAGATGCACTCCCAGGCAGGTTGGTGTATTTGATTCACCCATAGTGTCTGCACCCATATTCTTAACCAATGTTATACAGGCCATCTGCCAAGGGTGAGCCATGCAAGTACCCCCACAGGATGTTATACAGGCTGTGTTTTGTATAAAGCTTGTCTTCATGTATAACTTTAAAATCTTTGACCATAATCTCCAGTGACAGTTTTCTCAGTGCCTGCAGGCTTTGCTGAACTCTTGCATACAAGCCTGGCTTCTCACTGCTTACTCCCTAACCTTCCCACTCCAGAGTGGCTGGAGATTACAGGATACAGAGTAGTCTTCAAGCACAAAAAATCAGTTAGCACAGATTTTTCTATGTTTTGAGTTACATCCCTTTGTGCCTCGCTTTTTCTTTCTACTGCCTGTGAGCAGAAACACGTCTGGAGGGACATACAGACAAGCATTTTGTAGATTAATACCTGGAAAGCTCTGCAAGGAAACTTGAGACAGAACTCAGCCAGGCTCAAGAAATAAGAAGTCAATTTGGTGTGGATAAGGATGATAAGGTCAATAGGGAAGGTTGGCTTCAGCGGCTCAGGCTAGTTGACTACCTGAAGACTGAGCCTAAATATCACTCATCTACATACATGTAGTTATAGAAAGATGGAGACATGATTTGTCTCAATACCACTGCTTAGACAAAGGTAATTCACAATGGCAATAATGCCTTAAACTGATTGTAAATCAACCAACCAGAAATTACTAAAAAAAAATCTATTAAAACATTGAAAAGAAACACTGTAAGAAGGGGAAAAATGACCATTGAAATGGAAAGAAAATTTGCAATACTCTTTAAAGAGGTTTAGAAGTCGTAACTGTCTATGCATGATTTTAATCAAAGGCATGCTTAATTGTGATTAAAAATAGACAGTAGAAACTGAGTGATCTAATGATCATAAAAAGAACTGGTTGTAATTTATGAACCTTATTTCTTAACATATACAAATATTTTTTTAAAAATCACACTTTACAACACAAAATCATAACTGCAATAAGACACTTCTGTGTGTGAATTATGAAGTATTATTTCATACCTCATTGCACCAATGGCACTTGTCTTCAACAACATGGCAGGCAGGAAGTAATATGCCATTATTCATGTCCCACGGTGTGTCTTATTGCTTATCCCACAGTGTCTTTTGGTTAACATATTTTCCTGCATTCTCGGTGTTTCACAGGTCACTCTGAATACAAAAGAAAAAATGCAATGTGAATGCTCAAAGTTATTGTTTGAAGAGTATTTTAGACTCTCATCCTGAAAAGAGCTTTTTTCTCATACTTAAACTTATAAGATTTAAAAGACTGAAAGTTTATGAACCCTGTTACAGTTTGTCCACTAACCGCTTTTATTGTACAAGACTATTTTTACTGTTTTTTAATGACAGTGTTCTGGCTTGTTGTGACAGTATGGAGTGTTTGTAAGGCTTTTTATCAGAATGTGCAGGTGATAGAACTAACCTTGTTCTGAAAGTCTAGTCTGAGGAAAAACACCAAACTCTGAGCACTGACATGCATCAGAAAGACTTGTCATATTCTGAAATTCATAAATGTAAGTCATTGCATTTAAATTTGGCATTGCCCATCTCAGTTCTCCAGTGCTACTGTGGAGAGGAAATGCAATTTATTTAATTTGCAAAACCTTGCAGATCTGCAAGAATAGAAGAAATAGCCATACAGAGGTAAGGGATGATAAAATATCTTGTATGCAAACTGATTTAGAATTGGTAAATCTAACTTAAGTTTTTGAAGTTGTCAGCATTTTTTTAACACAATTGCAAAGAGATTTGGGGTTAAGCAGTTCATTATGTTATCTTTTACAACTGAATATAACTTTATTACATCTTTGCCCACTTTACCGGGACTGCTTTTTGCAGGTACACATAGTAGTTCTCTTTGAATTACTTAGACTTTTCCTCTTCTTGAAAATTATGTTAGAAAATATCTATTAAGTTTGTGGTTGTGATCTACCTTCTGTGCACGTAGGGATATACAGTACAGATGTATTTAGAGCACAGTTCTGTTTACCTGAAAACAATTTACAAAGTAACTGTGAAGCAACTTCAGTAGGAACTTTTTAAGATGAGAATAATATCCTAGAAGATGTATTGAATGGAGTCAGTAGTAAGATAACAATTGGCTAAGAAATGACATTGAAAAGCTTGTTAAGGCAAACCTATGTGTTAGAGCTTGGTTTGAAAAATGGCGAAAGCAAGAAGATTCAGACAAATGATATACTTTTGACTAAGCAAAGGATCAAGTGGCTGACCAGCCAGGACATGGATAGATGATGCTGTTGATCTCATGAAAGTAGGAAGAATTACTCAAAATAAATCACAGAGATTGGTTTGTCTTTCATACCTTATCAACCCACAGCAGAAAACTTATAAAATACAGTAGCAGGAGACTAACAGTATCTCTGGATTCTTTACATCAGGAATATTTTACTTTCATGGGACAGTCCCAAACTTCTGCATATTATAAAGCTCTCTTTTTTAAACAATAACAAATAATTACTGTTTGAACAAAAAATTACTTGGATAGAGCTGAAATGCTATGTTTTAACAAATATGATTTAAACCTTCATTTTTTTATTTTGCTTCTCTTCATGTTTGAGTCTGTCTTTAAAAATGAATGGATTATCATATTATGTAGATCATTTCATCCAGTGTTTTTAAAAAATCTTTGAGTAGAAAGATACTATTAAAAGTTTATTGCTGTGTCTCTTGTATTTTAAAAATTCACATAAAGAGAATAAACCAATTAAGTGTAACACCAAAGGCAAAATCCTCTGTGCATTGGTTGCTGTCCACAGTACGCAGGATTTTCTATGGCATGAAGAATAGTTCATAGAGAAATTTACCATGTTAGTCCTGGCCTACCACAGGAATCTCTGCATTGTACAAAAAAACCCTTCCAAAGGCTAGTGCCTGAGAATGATGAAGTCAAGTCTTGCTAAGGATACCTAAGAATGTTCTTTGCTTTAGGTGGCTCAATATCTCTCAGTTACTCATATAGCCAATAAACAAGATATTTTCAACTGATGCCTGCAGGTGAACAGTATGTGAACAGAAATCTGAAGTCCCAAAACTCCAGTGTTGATCATCCCCTGATGCTGGCTGCAAGAGAATCAACAGAATGCAATAGAAAGGTAAATTCACTTGTTTGGTGTTCCAGTCCAAAAATTAAGAAAAAAACTTCTTTATTTTCCATGCTCGGTTTACATAAGTTCAATATCAGTTATAGTCTGGGAATGAATCTTCAGTAATAAGTAGACAAGAATTTTCAGAGAACTATTATGTTATTTTTCTACAAAAACTGTAAACATGTTGAGAATCTGTTTCCCGGTTTTGATAGGTTGCTTTCTCAGCTGAAAATCTTAGTGAGACATGTCTGTTTCATATTACTCAGAAGTACAATAACATAATAGTGTCCTCAATAATGAGTAGCATATGCATAATTTGCGGGAAATTATAGCCCTACCATTCCTAATTCAATAGTCCATTGAGTTTATTACCTCTGATTTGGAAAAGTCATACTCAGGCTTATGGCAGGGACTTGAGCTAAGCCTTGTATGTTCCAGCTGACTGTTAATAATCACCAATGGAGAGTGATGGCTGTAGCATCTGCATCTAATACGCGTTTTACTTTGTATTTAGTGTGATAAGAGTCTATTTTGTTTTAGAGCAATGGAAAATATTTTTGGAGAAATCCCATTTCTTCCAGATATTAATTCCAAAGTACATGAGAGATAGAAGGTAGCAAACCAGGTAATTAATCCCACCAGTCACCATGACAGTAATAAATTTCCAAGAAGGAAGATAGCTCTGAAGTTGTTGCTATGCAACCTCTTCCAAACGTATATAAAGCTGATAGTTGCTGCTGTTTGTTTATTTTTGGAGACAGTTTTCTCCAAAGGAAAAAGTAAAAAATGTGGGCCTGGAACGGGTAAGTCTAGCCCACTGCTACCATTTGACATACATATCAATTTGACATTTGATATTATATAGGTGCTTATTGAAGCTTAGCAAGCTCTGTGTTGAAATTATTTCTCCGGTCAGAAACTGCAGTCCTGTTCCAAGTTGTGCCATTGACTTATATGACCTTTGAGCATAAAGCACAGTGATTTGAGTTAATTTCACCTCAGATACCCTTTCCCAGAGTGTATATAGGCAGGCCCACTCAGCGTCCCCAAGCAATTTATTCAAATGCCCTTTATCACTGAAAGAAAACACCTTAGGTTTTGTTTCTTTACTTAAGGGACTCCTCTGTCTCAGCCTGACCTGCCTAGTTGAGTTTAATAATACCCTTGAACTGTCTCTCACCCTCTTTCAGCCCATCTCTTTTTCTCATTTCTGCAGCACAGCTGTATCACTTGTGAATTCCCATTACTGTTCTTGGCTGAGATCTGCAGTTTCTCAGACACTGCAGAGATGGGCATTCAGGAGCATAATACCAGTTAGTGGCACTTAGCTACTGGGAAAATTAAAGTATAGCTTTATTATTTGTCGTAATACCAACTCAGGGCATACCAGGAGACGTCCCTTACCTCATGGATGGAGGAGTTTTTGGCTGCTGGGACTCACGGCCATCTCAGAGCCGGTGCTGCTGAGGGCGGCCCTTTCCACGCTGTGACCCTGGGAGAGACTCCTAGACACCATGAGGTGGCCACGGCCAGGGCTGACCCACAGCTCAGGGGAGCTGCTATCAACTGAGACTCTCGCCTGGGCCCTGCCTGAGCTACAGCTCCCGCTGCCCCACAGCCATGGGCTCCCGACTGCCCTGCCAGGGTGGCTCGGGCCCTGCCTGCCAGGCCCTGCCCTCCGCCCCCAGGAGCCCCACCACTCCCAGCTCCCTGGCCTGGCCCTCACTATGCTGTAACAACAGCCGTTATCTGAGAATACGGGATCACAGAATGGCTGATGTCGGCAGAGAGCTCTGGAGGTCATCGTGCCCAGCCTGCCTGAAGCAGGGTGCCCAGGGCTCCCTCCGGTGGGGTTTTCAGTACCTCCGAGGATGGAGCCGCTGAAACCTCTCTGGCCAGCCCGTCTGACTACCCTAGCTGTGGAACAGTTGTGGTTTATACCTGGGAGTATTCAAACACCTAATAGTTCCAGTGTATATCGGGGTGATGAACATGAAGACTAGACTTCTGTCAGAGTCAAGCTGAGGATCCGAGTGTAAGAAGTCACCCCTCGGTTATTTTCTTCCTGAAGATTTATCTGTATTTTTCCTTAAGAACAGTAGGTACAATGTGCTTTGGTTTTTTTTTTTAATATATTTTATTTCAGTTAATTTTCTTAGTTCCTGATTGACTTGTGAGAGGGTCTTTCCATTGCCTCTGAGGCCTGGAAAGCATCTGAGTCTGCTCCTCATTGCAGTCTCCCCAGATTTTCTTATGTTTCTGGCTTCTACTTGCTGTGACTGTCACTGCTTCACCTGCCCGCCTGCTATACCTCATGGTCTGGAACCTTTTGCTTGCTTGGGAGAAAAGAATCTCCTTCCCCAAAGGCATCTTTTTGACCTTGATCTTAAAAGAACTGTCTGAGAACAACAAAATCAAGTGGTTTCACCTTCACGGGGTGATGACATCAACACAGCTTTTTGAACAAAAATTGCTGTTGTGCATTTTTTTTAAGAATTTGGTCTTGTGGACAAGAAACAGACATCTTTAAAGCACATCTGCTGGATTGGTTGTTTCAGAGTATACAAACCTTAAAAACCCTAGTCTGGATTAGGGTGTGAAATAGGTGTTAAATTGCTGCAGAGCTACCAAGCTACTTCTGTGTATTTAGTGCACTTAAATAAATACTGAAATATCTAAAATCTGTATCCTACAGATTTTTAAGTGTTCTTTATTTTTAAGCTTATATTCTTTAATTCTACTTTAAAACTCCTGTGTCCCCTCGTGGATCTCTTCCCCTTCTCAAATATAATGCATTAATAATTCTGTGATCATATATATATATTTTCCTTGTTATTTCTAATTATATTGTAAACTTTTCAGGGCAAGACTCTTATGTATGCCTGAGATAGTACCATTACTTAGCAAGCAGAAACGTCTGGCAGAAACACATCTTATATGCTAACAGTAGGTAGCTGTGAAAGTTAATCAAGTGGAAAGGACTCCCCTGGTCTATCTTGGTTCTTTTGCTGCTGATGTCTTGGTTGTATCTGTGAGTACCTTACACTAGTAAATTAAATAACATCACTGGTTCCCATAATGTAAGATTTAGTCTTTTCCTCTTTATTTCTGCATAAAGAAGAGTTATGACTATGGGACAGTATTTTGGTATTGGTTTGATTTATATGTTCACGGGTAATTTGTTATGGATGTGACATTGAGTGTTTTTTATTAAAAGAAGCAAAATCACAGAAATTCACCTGATACTTGTGTCAGATAATGTTGATGCCTGCATGGGCCTTTGAACCTACTCTTAATTCCACCTGAGAGACCCTGAGAGAATTGTCTCCTGTAGCAATGGACTTTAATTTTTGTCCTTTTTTCCTCGTTAGAAAGATTACTGATCATAGATTTCATGCCAGAGCATAAGTGATCTTGTAAATTAGTGAGTCCAGGCCAATGGGCTCTTTGTAAAACAGACCTTTTCCTTGAGAAACCAGTGAATAGAGTGGCAAGACATATTTTTGCTGTAGTTTTGGTAACTAGAAGATATATTGTACTGAAAAAAAAATTCTGAGTGACCCTAGTCATGGTTTCTCTTGATAAGGGTATTCATGGATATTGCTTGTTGCTATGTAAGAACTTAATGTTGGTACGAAACCCATTGAACAGACTAGATGTGGAGTAAACCCTCAGACCAAAGGACTGCATCCTGGCTCGGAAAATATGAAAAGTTGTTCTATCAGCTAAGTAGTTAAACTTATAGATGTGCAAGGCAGTTAGCAATAAGTGATCAGTGAAGCTGTGAGACGTCTGCTCCCTCCTTGTACTTAATTCCACATTGTCTTCCCACTTTTGCCAGCTTTGTTAGCTAAAAAAAAACCTACAGAAAAACCCCCCAAAAACCCCACAGTGAAAAATGGAATAGCAGGAAATTTATAACTTAACACTAGTCCTTGCACTCCTCCAGAAAATTTCTGGGTATTGAAGCCAGTCTCCTGTCTACATAAGAACATAACACTTCTTTCTTACCTTTATTTTCAGATTTTATAAATATTGATTTCATATGAAGCTGTAGATTTTTAATAAAAAAGTTACAATTAATCTTTTCCAGGTATTTCAAAAAGTAGCTCTTAGCAAAGAGAAGAAGCTATGGAGCCTGAACAAGTCCCATGTAGCCTGAAGGACCAAACATCACTCTCTTATCTTCAGGCTCTGGGAAAGGGGAAACTATGCTTTTAGGTTACAGATCAGCTGCTTCTTGTCTCTTCTTTACCCTCTCACTCCTCACCCAAAAGCCTCAAACAGCCCAAAACCTCAAGTGTATAGCTTCAGGTAGAGATTATTCTTATCATGTGTGCTGCAGCTATAGGAAAGGAACAGACTGTATCACTAAAGAGCTCTCGGAGAGATCACTTATGTTTTTGACATCCTTCCAGTAAAGTCAAGGAGCAAGTTTTCCTCTATCTATGGGAACAGTATTTCTTTGAATACTCTCATGGGGATTCAAGATGCGAACAGGCAGGTGAACAAGGTTTTTCACATGATTAGCTTACGCCCTGTCTGCTCCTCTTGTGGAATTAATTTGTATGAAAAAAATATTTTCATGTGTCACTAAACTTTTGACTGTTTCTTATCATGAAGAAAACATGTAAAGGAAACTGATTGTTTGTCATTTTTAGTAGCTTCAGGTAACACCAAATAGAAAGTTTTCTTCAAATTATTGCATAATGGCTCATCCTGGAAGAGATCCAAGATGTTGTCTTTAAAGCTTTTTATTATTTCGTAAAAAGATGTTGTCAAGACCTTAATTTTCTTACCAATGTCAAGATACTAACAGTACGACAGATTACAGGACCTTGTTAAATTTTCAAATTATGCTCTTAAAATTCCCATTCTTCTTTTGCTGTGCAACTGCTTCAGGTGGTTGTTGTATCTTTGCTATTAAGGATTATTCTTGGGGAAAGAACTGGATGATATGATAGCAGGTTAGTATTCACTGAACCAGGAGGTTTCTCCCTATCCTGTATTTCTCTGATTCTAATACTCTGGTCTGACAAGATATTTATCTGTCTGAATAGAGGTTTGGAATCTGTTCCTCAACCAGAGTCTGCAAGAAGCTCCACTTCTTCAACAAGTAAACCCTGAGATACTGCTTAAGTCTATGTAAAGTCACATAGCACTAAAGCTATCCTTTCTCTAAGGATACTAGAGCTTGTAAAACATGGGTTTATATGTAGCACTTTTGGAGTATGACACTATGCAGAGCATAACTGCATCAGTTTTGCCTGTGAGTGAAACTGATGATAAATAGCCTCAGAGAAGAGGTAAATTTCCTTCTCCATCCCACATAAGCTCCTCTCTTCGATGTGTTCTCTAAACTTATTACATTGACTTCAATTGCAAATCTAGCTTATCATGTGCTTTGAGCTATTCGTTTCAACAGAGCTTTTTCATTAACCAGAATCTAAGGATGACACTCTCTCTGGTGTTCCCCTAATTCATAATAAGCATTAAGAATAATGTCACTGCTGTAAATGACAGTGGATCAGACAAAGCTTTTATATACCTCACTTACCTACCTACTATTGCAGGTCTTGTTTGAAATGCCTAGTGCTTAACAGAATTCTACCATGCATGCCTGTGTCACACTGTAAAGGGAGTATCTGCACAGATACAGACTGCACAGATGTTACTGCAACCCCTATAAACCCAGGCCTTTACCACAGAGACAAATCCTCCTTAATGGATTCTGTGCATAATAAATACAGATTTAGTGATGAATATCTAAAATCACTTAGGGTGATAAGGCTATTTTTCATCATCTGCATGTTGTAATGGGAGAAAATTGAGAGACATATGTCTTTAAACTACAGAGGGAAAACTGTTAAATTCCTGTGTGAGTAGAATATATCCATGGTCTGTTTGCTTTTGTAAATATTTTTTAGCACCTGAACATCTTTGAAGGGTTGGATATTGGCAGTCATTCTAAGTAGCTAGGGCTATTTATGACACAAACAAGGAGACAGTGAACGCCATTTGATTTTTCTATCTTATCGTGTTATACTTATCACTGAAGTATTTGGTCATCTAAGCATTATAAAAACTAAGTGTGAGAAAAGTTTGAAATTTGGAAATTGCATTCTGCTGGAAATGCTGAAATTTTTATTGTGTCTGTAAGCAATTGATGAAATAATTATATTGGTCATTGGATTAGAAATTGAAATATTTCTATTGTGACACAACAATTAAAATATTACTTCAAATTAATTTTATTTAGGAATGTGATGTCAATAATAGAGTATGTCAAAACATGCCAGGAAACATTATATTATGACAGAAAGTGTCATATTCTATTTCATTATACTACTTTGACTTGACATAATGCAATAGTTGACATGGTTGAACCATTACAGTACATCAAATTAACATAAAAGTTGACATGTTTTGACTTCATTGAACTAAGAATGTTTCATAAGGTCAAAATAAAATATATTAACACTAGCAGGACACGCTACTTCTGTTATTTCTCATACCTTTAAAAAATTTAATATACTCTGGCAAAAACCTTCCATTTCATCAAATCACCATTTTCTACCAGACAGATCTTCCAGCAAAACTTTCTCTAGCAACAGTAATATACATGTGAAGACCCATAAGTTAAGGATCCTCATCTCCTTTGGCTTTATCCAAACAATACACCTTTACAGAAGCTGAGGATCTGTCCTAATGTTCCTCTTCATTCTCTTGTCAGTGGACGTTTTTCCTTTTATCATTATGTTGGGAAAGCTAGGTCAAACATCTGATCTTTACGTTTTGTTTGTGGTCAGTCTGATCTCTGTCACAGTGAATTTCTTAGTCACAAGCCAGCTACTGAGAAAACTGCCACACTCATGGGTCTTACTTTGATGTCTGACATTTCCAGTTCCCCAGAGGAATGCAGTTGTCATGAAACGTGGTGATCGGGGAGTCTGAGACCATCCTTTAGGTTTCCAAGGCTAGTCACATGCTGGCCTTTCAAGATCAGGACCAAAACACTGAGCTTCAAATCATATTCAGCTGGGAGCCAGCACCGAAAGCAGAGATGGGAGTGGTGCACCTTTGACAATCAGGGCTGCCAAGCAGTTACAGCTTGTTGCATTCTGGAAAATATGGAGGTTTGGAAAGAGAAGGTGAAGAAAAAATAAAGAAGGACCCAAAACATTTGATTTTATTCTAGTGATCTAGTTGTACTGTCAGGGTGCCCTGAGGGATGGAGGTTCCCTGGGGCTGGGGACCAGGAACCACAGGGCTTGCCCACAGGGGCCAGCTGGTCAGGGGTTTCACCAGCCAGGGGCTGTCCCACCTCCAGTCAGGAGCAGGGCAGCTGAGGGGCACTGGGGCAGCCCCAGCCCCAGGCATCAGGGATGGGCCAAAGTTGGGCTGGGACGTGGACCCACGGGTGAGCCCAGCTCGGCGGGGCCCATGGCTGGGCAGGGCAGGGCTGTGGGGAGCTGGAGACTGGCCCTGCTACAGCACCTCTAGGGCAGGGATTTATGGCCCTGGGGAGCTGGAATGGGGTCCTAGGCTGTGGGCAGGGTGGGGGGAGGCCCCAGGGGGAGCTGGTCTGGGGCAGTCAGGGCTGTTGGTGGCCTCAGGACCCTAACAGTATAGTACCATGATCTCCTGTTACTGGAAATACCTGTCTTATTAATTGTAAAGATGGAATCCCATCTTTACCAGCTATTGGAGGGAAAACCTGAAGCTTTCAGTCGATAGAAACACTTTTTTTCCTCAAAAACTGACCTGTGTGAGTGACTTTGACAAATATCAGTGGCAATGTAAAGAAGGCATTCATTAGTACCTTCTAGATGTCCTCAACAGAGATACCCAAATAGTCTGAGCAAAGTCCAAAGTTGGTCAAAAACTTCCATGCACCCACATATGCATTGTCCTCGCAATTTTAATTGAAACACAGTTTAAGACAATGCATGAGACAGCTACAAAGTGCACTATTTGGCCCTGTGGATCACCTGTGGTTCAAAGATCACCTTCTGGAGCTCACTGCTTCAAAAGACAAGGTGGTAGCTTAACGAAATAAGGGTTTCCAAGATGTGCGACAGACATTGATGAAGACATACAGAACTGGGTTTTTGTTTGGTTTTCTTTCTAGCGAAATAGTTTGATTTAAATATAAGAGACTATATCCAAGAGCATTTAATACAATCTATTAATTTCTTACAAAATGAAAGCCAGGTTTCCAAGAAACCAGCCTAAACTAGTTTCTAATTTCAATTGATGGTAGCTGTATACAAGCTCATGTTCAGTGAAAGCGAAGCTTTCTGTACTTATTTACAGCAAGGGTAACTGGGCTTCATGCAGAGTAAGACGAGGGAGGCTGGCAAGATCCTCTTCACAATGATACTACACAAGAGACATGCTTTTACATGTTGGATGCAGAATAGTTGTTACCTCTGTGGAAACAAATATGTGCTCTATTCTTGTACAAGGAGGAGCTCTGGAAACTAATTTAAAGTTGTCCCTCTGTTTTAAAAGGGAAATATTGATCTATTTTAAACTTTCAAAATTAAGTTGACTTTAATGGCAGTGATTTTAGTGTCACATAGAAAAAAAATGACTTTGAACAAGACTTGAATACTGCTTTGTTGTCAATAATTTCTGGATCATAACTGAAATTTACTTCTACATTTAATGCTCAGAATAAATATGGAATCTTTAAAAAGAAAAAAGAACAAATTTGAGGAGTGAATGGTGCACACTGTTAATATGATACAAAGAAACTTAGACCCCTGGGAACTATTTTTCAATCCTAAAAATAACAAAAAGGTGGTATGATCTAAGAGCTGTAAAAGCAAAATAAATCTAAGAGCTTGGAACTGACTTTCTAGTGTACAAGAATATAAATTGCTGCTCCTTCTTGAGTTGACATTTATTTACCATTTTGCAGGATGAGAAAGAGCCTCAAGATTAGAACAGAGAAAATTAAATTATGTTCCTGTTCCTTTGGCTACTGGGAGGGTTGTGTTTCAGAGATAGCTTTAAAGGTACATCGCCACTGGTAAAGGCCAGTACCCCACTAAATGTAGTTTATTCTTACATGAACTGCTATGGAATCACTGAGACATAACTAAAGAAATCAACCAATTTTGCTCCCTACTAAATAATTACTTATTTTTGAGGAACATTTAGAAATGTCAATAGTATGTAGATAATGTTGTCACTTTGGGGGTTGATAAGAAACTTCATATTAAAATCCAAAGTCCAGCTAAGGATGCAGCTAAGAAATGCGGCAGTTCCATATCTGAAGCAACACTGTTTTAAATTAGGTAAGCTTTTCCACAAATAGCGCTTTAATGAAGCAAAGATAATTAACTGTGTTCTGGGCAGACTGAGGTTCCTGTCTACAAAGATTCATTGCAACTATTTATAATGTTAATAGCTTTAAATGTTTTTTATTCATACTGCTTTAGGTAGCTTTTCTATTTAATATTTAAGTATTCTGACCAAGTAAATATCTTGGGTCTCTGTGAAAATCAGGGGGATGAGATTGTAATAAAATATATAAGGTTATCAAAAGGAGGGTTGCTGCATGGCTTTGATTTCATACTAAGCATTTAGGTATTAAAACATTTATACTCAGGTTTCTGTCAGACCTGTGAGAAATAACAATTTTCACAGCTGTTTAACTGACAGTGATTGACCCAAAATACACTGTTTACTTTTATCCTGATACAAAATATATTTTCCTTCTTACAAGTCTTGCTGAATCTATTAATAGATTCTTTTTTTTTTTTTTTTTTTTTTGTCAAGTCCCTATAATCTAAATTGCCCTGACAGAAGACAGGGTGTGAGAGGAATATGTTAAAATTACCAAATAAAGCATGGAGGTGGAAAATATTAATTAAGTATAAGAGAACTGACATGTCATAGAATTAGCATGAAAAATTAATAATACAAAAAAACTGTGCAATATGAAGTAATTTGAGTGTTTTGAACAGGGATCAGTGCCAGATAATTCTAATTTCTAATAATCATATCAGGAAGATTTGGGAAAAAAAGGTCACTGAAACTGGGAACCACAGAAATTTATTTCATCCATTATACTACTACATGTTGAACACTGTGGTAATTCTGGACTGGAAGACTGGTTTGTGACTGAGAAGTGTGGTATCTTCATTTTGTAGCTGATTTTCCTGGAAAAGGCCAACCAGTCAGCAACTGCAACTCCTTCCTGCTCACTTGCACAAAGGGAAGTGCCCTTCTGTGCTGGCATGCAGGGACAGACATTGTTGCTGAATCTCAGATGACTGACTGTGTAAGAAAAGCTTTTTCACTGCCTCTCCTAGGCATCCTCTGGGAGGGTGCTTGCATTCACACAGAGACTCACTGAAATCACAGAGCTTTCTACAAGTCCAAATCTGTTTCTACTTAAAACAGTTTCCAAACCATGTTCTATGTGAAGAGCACAACTTACACGTCTCTGTAGCACATCTTAGCATAGTAGCTTTGCAATGAACTAGGAGAGAGCACAATCACAGTTTTGTTGTCTGTGTATCAGAAAATATCTTGATTTTGTGCTTTACATTTCTGCCATACATGGTGCTTATTTAATAGGAGAAATAAAGCATAAGCAAAGATAAGTATAGGGCATGTTGAACAGATGTCTCATTTTGTTGATTGCTGAGGAGGGTTTCTTGGATACAGTAGCTACTTTAATAGCTCTGGAAGAGCAATTACCTTTGAGCTGCAGTCATTCAAATGGGGCTGTAGTGCTAGCTCAAATAGTCAGTTTAGGAACAGCGAGAAAAATTGCTATGTCTGGAACAGACTAAATGACCCTTCAGCCCAGAATCATGTCTTTAATCGAAGGCATCTCTAGAAAAAGATGATAAGGAAAGGCATCATATAGAGTGGTACTTCCCTTGATAAGTGTCCTCATTTTGGAGAAGCTGTAGTGCAGGTATTTCCTGAGGTGAAAGCTGTTGCTGCGTCTTTTGTATAACGGTCCTCAGCACACTTTTCTTCCATGATTTGTAAGCATTTATACTTTTGATATCCACAGCATCTTATGACAATGAGTTCCACAGGTTTATGGACTGTGTGGAGAAGTATGCTTCCTTTGTTCATTTCAAAGCTTCAGCTTATTTAACAGGAGGGTATAAAGCATAACCAGAGATCAATATAGCAGAGACACAGGGCCATAATGGAGTCTCCTGTGTAAAAACGAGGTAGAAACTTAGAATATGATTAAGTGATTCTTCTCATTATAAATCATCTATTCTCTCCTAAATTAATATCCTTAAGAGAAAACAGGATCTGAAAATAAACTGAAGCAAGTTAAACACACATGTACACCAGGTCAAATCTCTTCCATGAGTGACCCTGTTGACCTCCCAGCTAAGTTAATAGCAAAAGTCTGATAACAGGCAGCCCAGAACTCTAAAATGCTCTTCATTACTCATACATTCCAGCCTTATTTGTAGTTGTAGCAGTAGAAAAATTTCAGTGAGTTCTCTGTAGATCTATGGGTAATAGAGCTCTTTTCATTAGCTTATTGTTAGAAGCAAATGCTCATTAATCAAGCCTACAAACCACATTTCTCATCAAAGGTCTACCAAGCAAAGATTTGTGGTAGAGTACATAAGTGTTCCCTCTGGTGTACTTGAGTGTGAACTCAAGACTGCCTGAACATATGCACTAGGACTCAGTGCTGTTAAACTTCAAGACTTTTTTCTCGTAAGAAGTAGAGGAAGCAACCACACTTGATCCAGCAATATTTTTGCATTAAGACAGCTATTAAGTACCATGGACATTCTGTGTTGTGTTAGGTTAATTTATAATGAACACTTGTTAAATACTGGAGCTTTATTTGTGGCATTTGCAGATTTACTGCTGAACACTAAATTTTATAATGGTCTATCTTTTCTTTTAACATTGGAAATCTAGAGCAGTTCTTGTAGTAAATACCATCAACTATTTCATTTGACAGCAAACTTAACTGGGCTTAACTGGACAATTCTGGAAAAAAAGAAAGGCAAATGAACAGTAGGGGCTATGTATGTGAGCTTCTCCTTTTCCAAATGCTTTCTATCTCCTTCAGTTTAGACAGACAGGTATAGATTTTTTTTATTCATTCTCTCTGTTAATTCACATAAAACCGCTGGTCAATTGTTTTGGCACATCTCATTCACCTTAACTGAGCCAAATTCTCTATCTATTTTTGTAATATGTGATTTGTGCTAATTAGGATACTAGAAGTCAGTGCGATGATCTGCTTTGGTGTTGGATTTTTTTTTTCCCCCAGTAGGATAAATTAACAGAAAGTAGGAGGGTATTTTTGACTTACTTTTAGCATCACAGAGATGTATTAAAATAGACATCAGCTATTGTAATTCCTAGAAAAAACAAAATCTGTGAAAGTTTTGTTCATTACAGCTGGTGGCTGGTAGCATTAACAGATCAAAATGATCAATGTCTGAAAGTAAAGAAATCAAAGATATTATTCATATACTTTCAGGGATGAAGGGATGATATTGCCTTTTTTTGTTTGTTTCTGTTTCTAATCCACTTGCAGAGGAAAGGTGATAGTAGCCAGAGGAATGGCCTGAACATATAAGCAAGCTGAAGAACTTTGTGGAGGGATCACTTAATTTCCCATGCTGGATCCACTTAATTGCATGCTACGCTAGTGAAAGTATGCTTGCTGCATTTATTCATTTTGGCCTGTATTTTTCTTCAACTGCATGTCTTGATTAAGGGTTTGAGGGCTGATGAGCTTATACTGATCTGATTACACTCAGAACGTGCCAACAGATAGGGTGAGAGAAGGGAGTTGTGCATGTTTCTCAAAATACAAAAAAATACAGTATGACCATCTTCAAATTTTTGCTGCGTTGCAGATTTTCAAAGATATGGGTGTGTCCTATGGTATAGTTTTAGAGTCTAGATTTGACAGAAAATCACTTCACTGTTCACTAGCAAAGCTGGGAACTTAAGCACTAAGCCATCAAGCCTTTTCTGAAATAAATTCATGTTCTTTTTTTCCTTATTTATGTGAAAGAAGAAATAAAAAAGACCTAGGAGTAAATTATAATAAGGCAGGTGAAGACAAAGCTCAAGATTTAACAAGTTCAAGATATAGAAATTCATGTTAAAAAAGGAACTCCAAACCTTTACAATGATCCTAGAGAAAGAAGTGTTTCTGTAGGGAATATTAAGAAGGAACTTGTTGTAATGTACTAGAGAAGGAGGTGACTTGCAGTTGAAGAATAGTGTGGAGGCCTTGTTATTATTATTCCAAATTACACTTTA
Organism: Fregata magnificens; assembly: GCA_013389945.1. Lineage (NCBI taxonomy): Eukaryota > Metazoa > Chordata > Aves > Suliformes > Fregatidae > Fregata > Fregata magnificens. The sequence goes on from WAAD01028319.1 coordinate 22,180, forward strand.
TACCTGTCAGCTTCCCAGGAAAATAAGATTCCTATAGAATGCCTAAAAGCATACTGTCGGGCAGAGAAATATTTACCATCATTTTTTCACAACAAAAAAGGACATTTCCCAGGGCAGAAGTTTGTCCCAGCTCCTTTGTCTTAGAAGAAGCTAATATATTGAAAATATTCTTCAAAGCTTTATTGATTCCTAAATTCAATAAAATGGGCTTTATGATGGACTGATAGGGATCATGCTGCTGAATGGAGGAGGTAGGATAGGGGGCGCAGAGGAAAACAGGGTAGAAGAAAGACACAGAAAAAGGGAGGGATGAAAAATCCTAGTGTCTGAATTCTCTGGGAGAGAGAGATGGCTAAGGGGACATTTTTCCTGCTCATTAGAATTAGCCATGATAGTACAGGTAGAAATGTCACATGATATAGATACAGCTGCTCAACTTTGCACTCTTTCCCCATTCATTTCAGGGCTGCATCTGCCTCTGGTCTTCATACTTTCAAATTCTTTTAGACCAGCACAGAATAAAGTTAGAAGGAGGAAAAAAGAAAATGAAATAATAATAAAAAAGAAAGTAGGGAAAGGAAGAAAGAAAGAGCTTAGGGAGCAAAAAAAAATGGAAAAAGGGAATTTAGACTGAGAAGAAGGGGGCCAGCTGGCAACATTAATGACTTTTTTGAGAAAGCTGAGGAAATAAAGAATTAAAGAGGAGGGCTATGAAGAGGAGTTAGAAATACACAGATAAGAGAAGAGGCAGGAGGGAAAGAAGTCTGTTCTGGAAGAGGATTAAAAAGCAGGAAAATGTGAAAGTGGTGGCATATTCACTGGTCAGCTCAAGAGCGTCTCAGTGTCTTCAATGAAACTGGGAAAGCTTGGACTTCTGAATTTCAGGAAAAAAAATTAACTTTCAATATGTTCCTTATAGGTCCATGGATACTTGCAACACGAAACACGGGGAAAGGTGGGAAAAGGCAACTATAAGTGGTTATTTGGAGTCTGGTGTTGAGTGTATGAACGAATGAATTATCATGTCCTGAATGGTTATGTACTGCAAGGTTTTAAGAAGTATCTTCAGGCTTCCCTTGTGCTTTTCTTAAGTCACTTGAACACCATTTGCTTTTGCTGGATTTAAATAAAGGTGGTTGAAGATATTTGTAAATAATGCTGTTTCTCTATGGAGCAGGTAGAAAGAGTAGGAGCACCACCCAAAATAACTGGCATATAGCAAGGCTTTTGCAGAGGTTGACCAGAGGACCCCAGTAGGTTTTCCTGAGAACTGATAACAAGGGCAAGAGTGGAAAGGCTAATTCAACTGGAATCGTGATTGTATAAGCCTTGCTCATTTCTGGGAAAGAAATGCAGGCAAGACCAAAGAAGCTGAGAGAAGGTAGCAAGGAAGCACAAGAGGTGTGAATTTTTATGAAGACCTTAGCCTCCTCCCACTTTCCAGCTACTACAATTAAAGCAGAGTAGCTCTGTTATGAAGCTGAGTAGCTCTATACTACTTAGATTAGGGCAGTACCTGCTTCTGTATGAGCCTTCCTGTATGCAAGGAAACAGAATTTTCTGTGTTCCTTGTAAATAAAGAGAATTTTATAAAAATAATTTTATCAAAAGAAGTGGCAATATCGCTACAGAAATTATGACAACAGTTCCAAACTTCAGTTAATCCTTTGAGTCAAAAAAGACATAGTATTTCAAAATGCCTGGACTTTCCTTCTTGGAGGTTTATTACATTGTTTGTCCATTGTTTTAAAAATAACATTGTATTCATTTTTTTAAAAAGGGGAAGAGTGGAAGAAACTTTAACAATACTGGTATTTGGAAGTGTGATTTCATTCTCTTTGATAGCACAAATAAAGAGAGCAGTGCTGGCTACTTTCTGTTTAACTTGACTTGAGTCAGTGCCATAAGTCTTGGTAATAACAGCAGTCTTTCATATCCTGAGAATAAGGATGTCTAGATTTAACTGCACACCGTAAGGAATTTAAAGACAGCATGGCATCCCATGGGTGTCTCACATATATATTGAATTGCAAAGCTACAGTCCTGGGTTTTGAGGTGTCTGAATTGCTTTGTGATTATTCTGTGTACTTTCAGCTCTACTATTTATCAGTTCAGATCTCTCAAGCATCTGTGCCATCTTAAACTTTATAGTCTTCAACTCTATTAAGCACCCGGTACTCTGGAACATTTTGGAAGAAATACGAGCAGCTAAAACATGAAGTCTGAAAGTCAGAAATAAATATACAAGCATACCTACACCTGCTACTAAACAGTGGAGTGAGGTGAAGGGGTAAACTCCAGAAGTTGATTCCAGGCTATAAGTTGCCCTGCCCCTTTTTTCTGAAGTCCACTGACTGATGGACCTCTAGCTTTGTAGATCCACAGGCCAGAGCTTCCTCCAAAGTAAGGAACATATGCCAATGGAGTCAGGGAGATAAAGTCATGTCCAGGAGTCTGCTCCTTAGTGTCTTGTTTCTTTTAGAGATTTTTCACACAGAAGTTGTTTACTTGAGCTGTAAGCCTGAGTTAATAGTTTGTCTCTATTGATATTTTGAGCACCAGCTTTTTGAAAGCTATACAATGAACTCCATTAAAGTCAAGAAGCTGCTCCTTCAGGAGCTTGACAGGATTACAGTTCTTACACCTTAGGCCTAGGCTTTTAAATTTAAATGTTCTAGCTTTCTAATGGCACCGGTGACAAAGCGAACCTTGTGGCAGAAGCACTTATTTATCCGTTCCTTCGTGTGTGCTCACCCAGGATCTTCACATACATCAATTCACTGAGCTGCTTTGGGTTTGTATTTTCCAGGTGTTGGGGCAGCATAATGAAGAATCTTACCTGACAACATTAGTGAAGAATAGATCAGTTGTGTTTGTATTTTTATGACAATTGTGGTGATTTTCAATGCGTAGTAATATTTATAAAAATGCATATTTAACTTACCAAACTTTTTCTGTTAGGCCATTTCATTAATTTCCACAGGCACTTCAGGAAAAAACTGTGAGAAGTAAAGAAGTGCTAGTTTTTGAATTTTAGTGAGGTTCTTATAAAGGCAAGTAATGGTTACCTCTCTAACAGGAGAGGGACAGGAGGGACAAAAGCTTAAAGGGAGTTTGCAAACAAAAATTCTTCTCTTGTCTGAGCCTTTCCCTTTCTCCACCATATTTAATCTTAGTTTATTCCCTAAACACCTGGTGTGATTCATCCTTTTTCTCTATCAGGTACAATAANGAATTTAATATATTTTCTAATTTTTTTCAAATAAAATTCTGTGGAAAAAATATTGGTTCTGATGTTAACTAAAAAAAGAAAAAGAATATGACCGCCAAACACCTAAACCCCTTGTTTGAACATGGTAATGAAAAGGTCTATTTTAACTATCCACTGCTAGCACTAATTATCAATTGCAAAATACCTTTCATCTTCAAAGCATACTATATTATAAGAGCCAATGTTTGGAAGCTTGTGTTACTCAAATTCAAATTCCTAATAAGGCACCTTTTAATAATGAGGATAATTAGCCAGTGGTAGAAATTGCTTAGGGATATGGTGTATTCTTCATCACTTGCAATCTTTAAATCAACACTGGATGGCATTTGAAGACATACATTATGTCTTACACAAAAATTATGAGTTTGATGCAGAAATTAGTGCATGATTTGTCTTCTGTAGAGAAGGTTAGAATAGATTCTCATAATATTTCCTTCTGGGTTTAAAATATATAATCTAAAAATAATTAGATGGTTTTTAATCTTAATTCTTAATTAGGATACTGAGCATAAGTTGCTGAGCAGAAAGTCCAAGTCAGATTAGGATTGAATAAAATTCAAGTTAGGGTACTGTTTGCAGATTTTAAGATTCTACAATATCACGGTTAAGGTCAGTGCCTGAAAATATTTTGTTACAGTGAGTTTTTTGTTCATTATGAAACTATAATGCTTAATTAATTAATTAATGCCTATTAATTTGGAGTTATTTTATGTATTTCAAATTATTTTTAAAGTCTCCATCCCCACAACATATACATAGGAAAGACAGTCATTGTTGGTTCTACTGAGTCTTATAGCTTCATTTTTAAGGACTTAATAAAACTGATCCAATACATGGCTGAAATCCAGGAATTTTTTTTCTGACCTACCAGATGAAGGAAAACAGGAAACAATGGCACAAGGCTCCTAAATCCACAACACGTGATTCCAAATACATGGCACACAGATGCTGATCAGCTCTTTGCAAAACATATTTTCTACTTTCAGAGACAACAAGAGAATTCTGTTTATACTGCTGACACAATTCATATTCGTAACGTGATTTATGCTAAAAATGCCTTGTATTCTCATTTTTCAGAGAAGACTATAAAACCATAGCAACAGAGCTTTAGCAATTATTCATTCCAGAGACTGCAAAAATATTATTTCTAGCTGTATAGATTCATTTTTAGTTCTAAAAAGGAAAAAAAAAAAAGATTTGTGCTCTACCTTGTCAGTGGTTTCCCTCAAAAATTTATAGGTCAGGTCAGCTACCAGCTAAAACTAATTATACCTGACATTATTGGTATGGTATTCAAAGTTGTATAAATTACATTTCTAAAGGAAAGCCAATGAGTCCCATAGGTATGAAAGCAAACATTAAAATGTTTACAATGTCTATTGGAAAGAATGATGATAAGATAACCTCCCTGCTCGTGATATTGCAGTCATGTTTGCATAGTCTCTAACATAAGACCTGTTTTTAAAGGTTTATCTTCTGACTGTTAAAACCAAGATAAAAGAGGGAAAGAAAGGCTTCAGACTAAAAAAGTATTTTTTGCTTTGGGCCTATGTGGAAAGAAGAAGGGAAGAACAAACAAAATTATATGGGACAATTCTGAGTTATAAAAAAGCACTTTACTTACTACGAAGCTGCTTCAAGTAGTTTTTTGCTCCCTAATGGGAAGTGGAACATTCTAAAATGACTTGAAAAATTATTTTTACTCTAATATATTTTTCAATGCAGTTACCTTCTTTTCATTTATACAAGTTTGAATACCAT
>WAAD01028319.1:28029-46239 GCA_013389945.1 Fregata magnificens
CAGTAGCTGGAATGTAAGATATATTTTGAATGATTGTTGTAATGGAAAGTCCTTATTATCAGGCTAGCTAAATCATCTGGGTTTTTTACAAAAAAAGCAGAGAAGTGTTTTTAAACATATGTTTTTTGATGTAATTAGACACCTCTGCTATTAAAGAAGTAAAGACTGAGGAAACACATGGTTAACTTTATTTATTTTTTCTGTATAAATTGTGTTAGACAAGGGTGACAGGTGTAGATGGAGAGTGTAAACACTTCTGGCTTGTTACAGTATTGGCATCATCAGTGAAAACAGTGGACTGTATGAAAATCCAGATCCTATTCAATTAGCCATATTGCAAGTAGTCAAGTCAGGGATATTTGGGGAAAATGTGGCAGAAATATTTCCCTTTTGGAGGGATCCATGCAAAGCCCAGACATAGTTGAAAAGCTTGGATTCAAGAAAACAAGGGGACTTCATACGTTACAGCAAACATGCTTTGTTTGTACCATATTTGATTTGGTCAATGACAGGATTGATATAAAGACCAGGGTAACCTTAAGACTTGACTCTGTATGATTTAAAGCTGAATGAGTCCTTGAGTTGTCCACCTTTTGCTCCCCTTTCAGGTGTGCTAGGCAGTTTGCCCTATGTCCAGCTCTGGGTAGACTCAGAAAACCTGACCTTGAGACTTCTCTTTATGACAGTGTGACACTGTAGATGCAGTTAGTGTGTCCTAAAGGAACAGATGCAATAGAGAGATGACCACAATCTACTAGAAAGCTGGACTGTTGCACAGTAAAGCAAAAAAAGTGTGAGCATTGAAAAGTACCACAGTGAATTAGAGAAATTCCATCAATTTGAGTAAGTCCTGAAATAAAAATTCTCTTTGGATTTCTCCAGAGATAACGAGGTTCTGCAAACCTTTTACATGACCTTGCACAGAAATAGTGTAATTCCATCCTGATTCACTGTGGAGAAAGAACAATTCATTTACTGAATGTAAATTCTCTTTTTTGCTTGAAAAATATCTGTGGGTGTGTCACATTTTGTGCTCTGTGTATTTAATATGTGCACAAACTTATTTAGCCCCAAGCAATGTGAATGTAATTAAAATGAGTTTTCTATTAATATTTTCATCAGTCAGGCTTGCTCAGTTCATGTTATTGGAAAGTGAATATGGTTGGCTTGAGTCATTTAATAATCTGATCAATGAGCCGAGGGAAAGATTTTTGATGTAAGTGGTTTACAAATTTCCTTTTTAATGCCAGGCAATATCCTTATGACTAAGTAACTCCATCGGAGCAAAGAAAGCAGAAGGAGGAGTTAGGTACATTGCAAGCCAGGCAAACCAAAGTACCTTATCTGGTTGTTCATTTGCTAATCAGTGCCTGCCTCTGTTGCTCTACAAACATGCACACACGAACACAAGTATTTATAAAAAGTGGGACAGAGATGCACTCCAGAGTGGGTTTATGGTCAAGACACTTTTGATCTTGACTATTGCTTAGGAGAGAGACCCACAGACTACCCTTATATTCCTGAAAGACCAAGCAGTAGAGAAAAAGGCAGCCTGTATAAAGCTTACCATTACAGTTAACACTTTTCTAAGACACTTCTTCCAAATATAAGTTTTGAATGACTTTTAAAAAATTAGTTACATTTTTATTTTCAAGGAAAATTGCCTTTTGCAATTCTTACCAATTTTTCTCAGCTAGATAAATTAACATGCAAGGCAACTGTTTATTACATTTCAGGTAATACTAAGTACTGCATGTAGTGTAAGTGTGTAAAAAGAGTAGACAAATCAGTGTCTTCAGTAGTATGTAAATATTTGGTTTGTACTATGTTGTAAAGATATGGTTCTCTGTTTTCTCTTTAAGTAAGTGAAAGATAATTCTATGTCCTTTAAACCTCTTATGTTTTTGATTAACTAAAAAAATGCCAGGATTTATACTTTGCTGCTGTGCTTCATGGGATGTTTTAAAGGGACTGAATTAAGTTTTTTCCAGTAATTGCTATTTATATTTTATATTTATATTTATATTTTTCAATAGAAATATGAATCCAGTCTGTCATAAAAAACCCTTTAATTTTAAGTTCTCTGTCCTATGACTGGATTCATGCCAGCAAATTCATGTCCATCCCACCTGACTGCATATATAGCATCAATGTCTAAATTAAGAAGTACTCAACAGAGATCATTAACTAGAAGGGTGGAGGCAGAGAGATGAGGTGAATTATGGGATCCACTGGAATCAACAATAAAAATTCCAGTGCTGTTTTGTCACTCAGTATTATAATGCAATTCTTTTTGAAAAGAAGTGTATGGGTTTGCTGAACATTTTCAAGGAAATACTTCTAGTTTGCAAGCTTCAGTTAAGAAAGGGGAAATGATATAATATTTACTATGTTGATCAAAAACCTACTGTCCTTAAAAGTATATTAATAATAAAATGAATTCTGTCACTTTTCTAATTATATACATTAAGAAGGCAAGGATGTGATTTTTGTCAAATATTTAGCCTAAGTATAGTTGAAAATTGCTACTGAATTCTCCTTCCTTTTTCTGAGCACTTTATGATGCTCCTTATTGCCAGCTAAATATGTAGTCCATACTAATAATAACACTTTGTCTACCAGTTAGTTAAAATTCTCTTGCTACTGGACCTTTCTCTAGGGAGGACACTATTCAACAAAACCTGAAGCTCCCTCATATTAAAGAGACAACTCTACTCAATTTATCCACTTCAGTTCCCTCAATAAAAAAGACAGTATGCTAATAAGTATCACTTGAGAATAAATATTGAAACAATCACTTATGAATTTATCCACAGCTGACAGCTTTATTAATCTCTGTAGCTGCTTCATTTGATAAAGAACAACATAAAATAAAACCTCTGCAAATTACCTAATTAGGCATTCAGCAGCAGAAGCTCTGCTATTATAACAGCTAGTAATCAGGTAAAAAACCAAAACAATAACATTTGTCTTGGAAAGGAACAGCTCTTTGAGAATATTCCTAATTTATGATGATCTAGCTACAAACCAATGAAAGAATAATGATTCATAGTCAACAGCAATATTCTGGCATGTAGCTATTATTACTAACAGATGAAGAAGAATCCTTACACTTGACAGCAAGTCCCTTTTACAAAAATACCCTGGTGCACTTTTGCTACAGCATGCCCAGAAATATATCCCAGAACCTGCAAGCACTCTTTATCAGGAGAGCAAGCAGGACTTGGAGGGGTTAGTTTATTTATAGATCTACATGACTTTCTTAATTCCTTTGTCTTTCTAAGGAGGGACCTAACTAATTTCAACAGAGCTGAATCCAGTGGAAAACCTTCTGGTGCAATTCCTTCCAACACTAATAACGCTTGAATCAGTCATGTATCTTGTATAATGGGGATGTTTTTTATCTGATCATTGGTAGACATCTTAGTATGAGCCAGTCACCACAGGTTAGGACAAAATAGGAGTTTGTTCATCTCACCCTGAAAAAAAATTGAAATAGGTCTTGAGGAACTGTGACTAAAAATGTCTACTTCCTTCAGCTGGCAATAAAGGGAGCCTAGGTTAAGTAGCTAACATTGCAAACATGTGAAGTTAAGTGTGATGCCTCTAAAATGTGTTCTTTCATAGTGTTTACTGGTGGAATGTGTAGCTTTATCTCATCATCAGAGAGTCACAGATCCTATAGTCCTTCAGTTAATATATTAAATACTGTGGGAATGAAATAAAGTAACTAGAAAGTTTTGAAACATTAGTAAATCTGCTTTTTCCACTGGCTCTTTAGTCTCCTCTCTTTTGCAGATGGAACTCAAACCTCTTTTAATCCTTTCTGCTCCCTTTAAAAGACTTAAAAGGATGTTAAAAGTGGGGACCCTCCCCGCCCCCCCGTACTGGGTCTGGCTGGGATAGAGTTAACTTCCCTCATAGCAGCCCATATAGTGCTGTGCTTTGCATTTGTGGCTAGAAAAGTGTTGATAAAGCACCAACATTTTGGCTGAGCGGTGCTCACACAGCACCAAGCCTGTCTTTCCAACACTCATCCTGCAAAGGCCAATAGGATGGGGGTGTGCAGGAGGTTGGGAGTGGACATAGCTAGGATAGCTGACCCAAACTGACCCAAAGGGTTATTCCATACCATATGATGTCATACTCAGCAACCAAAGGTGAGGGGAAGGAGGAGGTGAGGAGGATATTTGTGCTTGTGGAGATTGCTTTCCAAAGCAACCACTATAAATACTGAGGTGCTACACCCTAGGCAGTAGCTGGACATCTGCTTGCTGATGGAAAGTAGTGAATAAATATCCTGTTTTTGCTTTATTTCCATGTATGGCCTTTTCTTTTCTTATTAAACCACCTTTATCTCAAACCATGAGCTTTTTAATCTTATTTTCTCCTCCTGTCCTGTTTAGGAGGGTGAGTGAGAGAGAGACAGAGTGGGGGATCTGGCAGCCAGCCAAGGTCAACCGACCACAAAATCAAAAGCTGTACAATGGGAGAGCAGTGGATATTGTCTATCTGGACTTCAGTAAGACCTTTGACACTGTCTTCCATAAGGTCTTCATAGAGAAGCTGTTGATGTATGGGCTGCATGAGCAGACAGTGAGGTAGACTGAAAGCTGGTTGAATGGCTGGGCCCAGAGGGTAGTGATCAGCAGCACAAAGTTTAGTTGGAGGCCAGTGACTAGCAGTGTACCTCAGGGGTCAATACTAGGCCCAGACCTGTTTATCATCTTCATTAATTATCTGGATGATGGGGCAGAGTGTACCCTCAGCAAGTTTGCAGATGACACCAAACTGTGAGGAGTGGCTGATACACCAGAGGGTCATGCTGCTATGCAGAGGGCCCTCAGCAGGCTGGAGAAGTGGGCTGACAGTAACACCTCATGAAGTTCAACCAGGAGAAGTGCAAAGTCCTTCACGTGGGGAAGAACGACCCCATGCAGCAATATATGTTGGGGACCAGCAAACTGGAAAGCATCTTGGCAGAGAAGGACCTGGGCGTCCTGGTGGACACCTGGTTGAACATGAGCCAGCAATGTGCCCTTGCTGCAAAGAAGGCTAACGGTATCCTGAGCTGCATGAGGAGGAGTGTTGCCAGTAGGTTGAGGGAGGTGATCCTGCCCCTTTGTTCAGTGCTGGTGAGGCCACACCTGGAGTAGTGTGTCCAGTTCTGGGCTCCCCAGTACAAGAGAGACATGGACATACTGGAGACAGTCCAATGAAGGGCCACAAAGATGGTGAATGGACTGGAGCATCTCTTCTGTGAGGAAAGGCTGAAAGAGGTGGGACTGTTTCACCTAGAGAAGAAAAGGCTCAGTGGGGATATTAGTAATGCATACAAATACCTGAATGGAAGGTGCAAAGAGGATGGAGCCAGGCTTTTGTCACTGGTGCCTTGTGACAGGACCAGAGGCAATGGGCACCAACTATGCTATTCTATTCTATTCTATTCTATTCTATTCTATTCTATTCTATTCTATTCTATTCTATTCTATTCTATTCTAAACTGAAACACATGAGGTTCCCTCTGAACATCAGAAAACACTTTTTCACTGTGAGGCTGACTGAGCACGGGAATAGATTGCCCAGGGAGGTTGTGTTGCCTCCCTCCTTAGAGAGTTTCAAAAGCTGCCTAGACACTGTCCTGGGCAACTGGCTCTAGGTGGCCTTGCTTGAGCAGGGGGCTGGACCAGATGACCTCCAGAGGTTCCCGCCATTCTGTGATTCCATGATTCTCTGAGTCTCTGTGAGTCTGTGATGAGAACATTTTCTTTCTAGAGCTGCTTCTTTGTCTTCAAGGTGTGGTCAAATAATTTCTTTCCCTATGGGTGTAATTAAAGAAGTTGCTAGAAAACTATGTAACAAGGGCTAGAGATTTATTTATTTACTTACTTATGTTTGTCAAACTGTAATGTTCAAATAAGTATACATATATACTCCCATCCTAAAATCTTCAAGAATTCTCAGCTCCATGTTTTATTTCTTCTTTCTCTGCAGCATCTCCTCTAGCATAATATTGCGTGATTTTATCAGCTAACTGCTAGATGTTATCATGGTGCTCTTCCCTGTTGTACTGGGTCTGGCTGAGGGGGAGCTGGTTTTCCTCAGGCCAGCCTGCTGTGCTTTGTGTTGGTGGCTGGAGGCAGCACCAGTGTCTGGCTGTGGCCGGGCGGTGCCTGCCCAGCCCCAGGGCTGTCTCTGTCTCTGTCTGTCTGTCTGTCTGTCTGTCTCTCTGTCTCTCTCTCTCTCTCTCTCTCTCCCCCCAACATTGTGGGCTGGGGGTGGGCGGCATCTTGGGAGGGGGCGGCCAGGACAGCCGACCCGGGCTGACCGGGGCTATTCCGTACCGTGTGAGCTCTGCTCAGGGATAAAAGCTGGGAGGAAGGAGGCAGCGGGGGGCATTCCTGGTTTGGGACGTTGGTCTGTGTCCTCGGGAGCAGCCGCGGCACGTGCTGGGCCCTGCTGCCCGGGCGGGGGCCGGGCGTCGCTGTGGTGAGAGGTGGGGAGGGGGGTCCCTGTTGTCCTTTCCCTTTTGTTTCCGCACGTGGTCTTTGTTTTATTAAACTGCCTTTGTCCTGACCCAGGAGGTTTCTTTCCACCTCACTCTCTCCCCCTGCCCTGCTAAGGAGGGGAGTGATAGAGCGGCTGGGTGGCACCTGGTGTCCAGCCGGGGTCAAACCACCACACCTGTCTTAAAGCTGATGGCGTCATTGAGTTTTTGTTGCATAGAGCACCCAGTGACTGACGGATGTATAAAAATTTCAAAGTTGAGATGAAATTTAAGATTACTTTTTAAGGTAAACAAGGAAAAGATAGAATGAATTTTACTTCAATGAAGTGTTTTTAGTGTATGATTTACTTTCACTAATACAGGTTTTTTTGCTTCCAGTCTATATATTCAGGGTAGAGTTTGGCTTTTACTGTCAATAGCATTCAAAGCACAAATGTGGATGGAGAATGAAATGGTTAATTATCCAAAAGGAAGCAAATTGTGTAACTTATTCTCCTCATGAAAACAAAACAAAAAACAGTTCTTGGAAGTCTACTAGTAAAGAAAATATTCTACAGGGTTATGGCCCAACCTACCTTATGGATTGGGCCATACCTTGAAAATATTTATTTTCATCTCCTGCGAGTCTGACATGACAACGGAGAGCAACTTTACCTACCTGATTTCTACTGAGATTCCTGTCTGAAAAACATCTGTAACCGTGTGAAGAAAAAAAACCTGCTATTTTATGCCCAGTCAGGTCACACTGAAGAGAAGTTGTCATTCAGAAATGTATCGTTTCCCACACAAATGGCTTCTCAGTGGTACAGTTACTAGATACACACATATTTATGCTTATTTCCAGGCACAAATCCAACCTTTTGCTACAGCACATATTTTTGTAATCATGTGCGTTGACAAAATTCGGTATTTATTATCTGAGTCTGTTCGATATTTGGATACTCATTAGTCTTTCTGATGAAAAGTCCTTGGTTCTCCCTTTGTTCTCATGATCTCATTAGATCTCTTTAAGCATAAGACAAACAGAACTGCATGAACAACTGGAATAATAAGATGGATTGGTTTTATGTTCTCTAACATCATTTTCAGATATAAGGCATTTCTTCATTCTGGTTGAAATACGTTGTTCCCTCTTGTTCATCTGACAATGCTAGAAAAGAGCTTTCAGGAAATGAAGTTGAAATGACACAATTCAAACTCTCTTTTCTCCAACACACAAAAACGTTTTAATTTTTGGGTAGTATTCAGGACAAATTGTATGTGTTGGTATCTTAGTATTTTATTTTGTCTCTAATTGTATTGGGTTTTATTTATTTACTTATTTCCTTCTTAATTGTAATGCTGTGAATATTTCTTTTTTGCTTTTTAATTTTGGTTTGAGCTTTTGGCAGCTCTTCTAGTTTTGTCTTCCTCTATGCTGTAACATAGGAAATTGGGAAATTAATCAGTTGACTAGGCTTTGCAGTTATGCAGACTTTTTAACAAAAAGGTTGTCTTCTTTTTGAGTATATTGTGATCCTCTATTTGCCCGAACTATCTTCTCTGAAAGTGTCACTGATGAACATATCTCTTTGGTTTAAGTGCAACATCTCTGTATAATCTTCAAGCTTACTATAATAAACTACATTCAAGTTGTCCTTTTCCAGGACTTCCAGACTATCATCTGTTCATTTTATGAAAAGCTAACAGATTTTATTCCAGATAGTAGATGATATTAATACCCCATATGAGTATTGAAGAAGAGAACATTTATATTTTTTATACAATAATAACCTGTGAATTTTAACTTTTCCAGCTTAGGTTACTAAATACATGTACAGATATGAGTAATACCATGAAGTTAGGAATGAATACAAGAAAAAAATAGGTGTTTATTTGCCTAGAATGCATTTTGGTAAAAGAAGTGGATATGAAAATAATATGCATAATAATATGGATAACAGAAAGTCAGGAAAAAAAGCACAACAGTTATTATCTTTATATTAGTAGAAGATACATTGCTCGATCCTTACGAGCAATTATCTTTGTCAAATGGTTTTCCACATTCTCCTTATTCCTGGACTGAATTCCCTTTTTCTCTTAAGGGTCTAGGGGATCAATGTAAATATAAGGAGAAACGGAGAGTTTAGTCAGTAAACTTTTCTGGGACTTTCAGATTTAAGTCCATCTGAACAGTAGTGGAGGACAAAATATATTAAAAAAGAAGAAAGATAACTCATAGAACAAAATATTCCAGAAGAATTAATGTCTGTATAATGTCTGAAATATTAACATCTGAACATTTTTTACCAAAATTAAATAATTTTTACATTTTCAATTAATTATGTTCAGTTTATTGGTCAAGAATAAAACCATTGCAATGGACATTTTTTGAAAATTTGTAATTTGGTAGATAAATTTCAATTTTAATGAAATCACATTTCCATAGAGGGTGGATTGAAAAAAAAAATTAACTGGAACCAATAAAATTTTTTCACTACCTTCCCTTCCACTGGCCCAGTCTTAAAAAGAACATTGTAATCTTTTACTGCCATTTTATCCTCCCTTCTGCACTTTACCTAAACTTTTGTTACACACGTGCCAGAGTTCTGTCTTTACTGAGAACCCTGTAATTGAATATTATACATAGAACTTTAAGTGTGAGCACTGTTAACTGCGTTAATTGGCACACCATCAGATTCTGCTTTTTAATGATCCCATGTACCCTACACAGGTATTGGGTTCCTCATGACTACCTCAATTCATACATGCTTAATGGAAAAGCAGAGAAGATACTAAGCTGCATTACAAATATGTAAGATCACAGTTTTGCTTTGGGAGAAGCATCTGGAACCAAGTTTTGGGGGATTTGGTGGTGTTCAAAGCTTTCAAAACACACCTATTTTAGCACATTCAGAAGTATTTTATACCTTCTGAATGTCTCTGGATATAATTTCTTGGTCCTTGATTCCCCCACTTACCTAGGTTTCTTTAGAACAGGAAAAAACCTCAATGATTTCCTCTCATAACAGTCAAGCTTCAATATTCTGTTTCAGAAAAGATGAACTCTACTTTGAAGGTCTTCTGTCAGCTGTTGACTTTCGTCATTTAGGAAGTATGTCAGAGAAGCAAACGCTATCATGACAACACATACCTACTGACTGTGTATTTTCATTCAGCTATGCAGCTGTGCAACGTTCCTGGCAGTTTGAGAAATCCTTTTGTCTTCTCTATTGCTGCTTTCTCTTTTTTTGGAGTCCAAAATAATGAAATGCCCTGAGTGGAAAGGGTTTTTTTTTGTGAAAACAGCCTTTGCCAACATTAGAAACAATACAAAACATATAAGATCTAGGCCAAACACAATATCTTTAAATCTTTTCTCATATTTGTCATACAGTAAAATGACTGAGTACAAATGGCATTAGTAAAGCTTGCAAATGCGATATTTAGGTAACATTCAATGCAACACATAAGCATAATTTAAAAATAAACTAAAAGACTGAGATAGTATATAGTACTATTATCTCTCATTATTCATAATTTTTTTCTTCCTTTTTGATTTCACCTCTCCAGAGTTCAATGTCTTTTCAGACACTTAATCCAAGAAAGTGTGTACCCAAAGTAGTTCTTATCCAATATAATGCACAACATATGAGAAATATAAAATAAATGAAGTATTCCTTTAGCAAGTGTTTGTTATTTGATATTTATGTATTGAAATTGTATTTAAACCTGACGTACCCAAAGGCTACTCTTACTGTAATAAATTGGTAATGTTTTGGAGCCAAAATGGGTAATCCTTTCTTTTTGTGTTTGTTTCCAAATCTGTTTCCACACTTGTTCTCACATTTATCTTTGATATAACTGTGGACCTCTATTTCAAGCTTAGTTTAGTTAAAATCTTAAATGTATTGGATGATCGATTGGCTTGCTGGACTTAAGTCTACCATGAAAATTGGCATGACCTGACCTTGTAATGTTTTATCTCTCTGCCCTGTCATAGAAATTTGAATGACACCCCTATTTTAATAGCCATTTATACTGTTCCCAAATGCCAAGCCCAGTCAGCTTGGCTATGTCCTTTACAATTATGACTTGAATCGCTTCCTTCTGCTGAGGAATGGCTTTTACGCTACGCTATAACCTGATATAGATTTTGCTGTATTTCCTTGCCTTTCAGAATAAGAGTGAGAAAAACACATATCACATCAATTATAACTTTATTCTTCTCCTATCCCACCTTCTCCCAGTCTTATAGTTTATGGTTTGATTTTTACACTGTTGGTTTCTGGGCTGGTAGAAAAGTTAAATGTTCTGGATTCTGCCTCTCCCTTTCTTGTGCACAGCAATAACACGGAGCTTCCATTTCTCCAGTGTCTTCCAGAAAGGTTTTATATCAAAATGAATAGCAAGCTGGGAAGCAACCCACACATTTTCTTTGCTTTTGGAAGTGTTGAGAGAAAATATTGAACATAAATTTTAGTTCTGGTTCCTTCCTATCAAGAAATTCTGTGTTATCCATAAGAAGGTTGAAAAAAATAATACTGCCTGTAACAATTATTTGTTGTATTATTATATCCTCTTTACAGTGTCTTCCTTCCAGATAGACCCATTTGGGTGGCCTCTGTCAGAAGAGGCCAGGGGCTGCCCCTTTGCTGGACACAGCTGATTCCATCTGGCTCCAACAAACCCACTCCAAGACAGTGGCACATCTGCGAAAACGTATTTAAGAAAAGGCAGAAAACACCACATAGGCAGAGGAAGAGGGAACAAAAACAGTGAGAAACAACAAAAGGAACACCAAAGTCAGAGGAGGAGGAGAAGGCACTCCATGGGAGGGCAGGTATTCTCTGTGGCCCGTGGGGGACTTGCACCAGAGCAGGTTTATCCTGATACTTATTTCAGCTATCTTTTAATGTGAAAATACCAACATGAGTCAACCTGAAGTACTTTAGTACCCACATATATTGAATAAACAGGATTCAAAAGCATGAGAGAGAATGGAAATTTTGTGGGATCTGAAAGGAACATATTGTTAAAATTGAGTAGTGAAAATTCTGACAATTCCCAGTGCTCACAGCAACAATAATAATGGAGTGAAATGGTAGTTCTTGTTATATCATACAATCATTATCAACTCTATGTGGGTGCTGTGTGAAGCTCCAGGAAGCAGGATCCCTTCCAAAAACCCTAGACATGCTGAGACAGTGTCCATATAACAGGTCCTTTTGTACAGGGTGAATTAGTTAATCAGCAGGAGATGTCTCATGCACAGAGTGAACAAAGAAGAGACTCAACTATCAGTATTTCTGAAGAAAACTTATTCTTGACAATGCTCTCACTATTGGTTTGTAATAATTATGTCTTCCTGTTACTGACCTTCTAGGTATTCACATGTGTCCTCTGACTTGAGTTTGAGCTGACTCCTGGAAATACAGCTGATTATTTGTACCGCTTCTGAGTTAGGATAAGTAAAACTTTGACCCCTACTGAAATAATGCATGCATTTGACTATTCCCTGTTTTCCACTCCGCCACAGTACAACACTTTATTTCTCTCCAGGTCACATTAGAATGAAATGTGCTGTCATCAGAAGCCATGAAGTACATCATAAAATGCCACATGTTGACCCTAGCAGTAAAGGATGCAGCTCCAGGATTTCAGCAGAGGTGTCCTTGCTCAGACCACAGTTGGAACTTAGTGCTTTGAAATATTGAGGAAAAAAAGTCTCATAAACAATTAAATCAAAGGGGAAAACAAGCACTTAAAGATAAAATTCAAATGTGAAGGTAAAATAAAAGACAGAGTTCCAGTAAGTCTCTCTGCAATACCTCTGAACCAAGATGTCAATTTCTTGAAAAATTAAAGACATAGAACTAAGAGGAACCCAGAAGATACCAAATTTTGTTTTCTGCAGTAAAACTGAATGAAGCGCAGGGGTGTATATGTAAGCATAGATGCGAAAGTAAAGTATAAGACTTCATAACAAAATAAGACAGAAGATGGGAGATATTTGAAAGTACAAGGCTATTACTAAGTTGCAGGCTGAGACTATAGTCATGGATGTATGAATAAAAATGAGCCACTGGTACAGAAAAAAATCTAAATAACACAGTTTAATTAAAACAGTTGATTATCCACTGGAATTCTATTAGTTAAAAACTTGGAAATCATTAAAAGAACTTATCTGTGCTTCCAAAACATTTAAGAAAAATACTGAAGCTGCAAAGATTTTTGCAGAACTTACTTCTGCAAAGATGTGATCCTTGTGGATAATGATGACAGAAGCCCTGGTTTGAAGGGCTGTGATTTTCATGTGTGCCAACAGAAATTTAGATCAGTTCACATACATTAAATTAATGTAGACAATAAACCATGTAGAGAAGTGGATCTGGATGACAGAGTGTGTTTGCTGACTTACAAACCAATGCTCAAAATTTTACTGTAACTGTAATTCTCCAGAAAGAATGGCCAGCTAACTGTTTAGGCTATTAACTTGCATGTATAAAGTGCAAATGCTTTAGTAGGAGTCCTCCACTAACACGTCGGGAATGTACATAGGTGGTACAAGTTTGTAGGATGTAGAGAAAAGACTATTTTTGAGAACGTTAGCACGGGCTTTCTTGGCAAGCATTAAGGAGCGGGAGAGGATCTGAAATGTAGTAGTCACAATTCATTTCATCAGAGGACCACTTTCTGGTGTAACATAATCCAATACAATGTGGTATGACTCTACTGCTGTCAATTAAGAATTTAGTGCAAAGGTTCCACAAGAACATGCAGAAATACTGTTATTAATAAGATGAATTAAATCTGATAATGAGAATGGCTTCTCTGCTTCTAACAGTATGATTTGTTGATCCAGATCCAAGGACAGACTTTATAGAAACATATATGATCAGGTTTCTACTTAGAATTGTTATCAGCAGTATTTTATGAAGCAGGATACTGTCAAGGATCACATTTTATACTCTTTATCAAAATGGACATTCTGGACAAGTTAATGAATGAATGATTAAAGACACTAATAAAGTAACAAAGAATAGTCATATTTTTAACAGTACTTTTCTTGACCTCTTTATTACATGAGCCTGGCAACAAACTTAAATGTAGAAAAAATGTTTTATTTAATAGAAAAAGTTACTTTATTACCAGAAATGTTAACATTTTAGAGGGATAATATCCCTCTTGTTTTACAACCATCATCAAATATTTATGTCTTGATGCTTATATAAATTGTTTTGTTAATGCAAAAGTTTACATTAGAAAAAATACAATTAGAACAGAGTTTTTAAAAGTGTGTTTCTCATTAAGTCCATTATAAAAGTGACAAAACTGTCAGGACTGTACTGCAGTTTACTAGTTTTTAACTGAAAGAGGGTAGATTTAGACTAGATATAAGTAAGGAATGTTTTACAGTGAGGGTGGTGAAGCACCTGAACAGCTTGCCCAGAGAGGTGGTAGATGCCCCACACCTGGAAACATTCAAGGCCAGGTTGGAGGGGGCTCTGAGCAACCTCATCTAGTTGGAGATGTCCCTGCTCGTTGCAGGGGGGCTGGACTAGATGACCTTTAAAGGTGCCTTCAAACCCAAACTATTCTATGATTCTATCATTCTATTGTATTGTACAATTTGTTGTCTAATTTGTTAAATTATAAGAGAGATATATGAGCAATGATCACAAATATCAAACCTGATTAAAGTAGGAAGTTCATCTTATGGCACCCAAACCTCATAAGTTAAAAAATATGCATCTTAGGTGTCCAAATTTCCATGCGTTTACGTTATATTTTCCTGGGCTTTCCTTATATTTTTGTTACTGTAGTGTTCAATATTTGTTTCTGGGAAAACCGAAACTGTTATTTTTGTAGTGATTTATATCTGCCTACAGGTGATGTGTGTTTGCACCTATATGTCTGGCTTTAAATATGGAGAGATATGACCAAAAAAGCCATTCGGTTAACTGACTGACCAATCCTAAAGTGGTTTTTTTGTTTCTTTTAGTAAGGTAAACCACATTTTTCAGGAGAAAAATAGTTTATTTTTGATCACTGTTTGAATTGGTGCCAGATCAAGAATCCCCATTTTGCACTGCAGATGCATTATACAAATGTTGTCAGTGAGATCAATCAGTAGTTAAGTGTTCCCCAGCAAGACTAAGGAGCCAAATATCACTTTTACAAATATAAGCAACATTGCATTTTTCCTATTAATTATATATCATAATGAAATTATTTTGTTCTGTTCTTGTCCTACACAGGTAGGGTCATTCTCTACCAAAATCTCTGACATTAAAAAAAAGAAAAAAATCAACAAAACCAAAACTAAACCACTGAATTTTTATGTTTTCCAACATTCATGACAGGGATTCTGTTAACACTTCTCTAACTCACCCATTACTTGCTTGACTCTTCTGAGGAGTCATATTATTAGGAAGCATAGCTGCTTCCCAATAAAATTGTTATACCTGAGGAGAGAGAAAAAATTCTATACTCTTCAAATGAATAGAACAGTAGACATTCACTAAGTGTCATTCAATAAGTATACATGAGAAAGGTACTCCATTTGTTTCTAATACATCTTACAAGCATCACTTTGTTCCTTAAGATAACAGGGTAAATAAACTCTTCCCTAAACACTGATTGAAATTAAGCACAGCCCAATGATTTTGACTTGCATTATCTTCACCTTTATCCACTTGTTCCTCTTCCTTGCATGCTTGTTCCTTGTCAGCCTTTTCTGTGCTGTGTCTAATTAGACTCAAAGTTCCTTGGGGCAGAGATATGCTATTGTTAATAAACATCCATGAACTGTGCCTATCTCTGGTCCTGGGCAAACACAGTAAAGGCCCTATAACATTAGCTCCTCCTAAACTGCATATAACATCTCCAACAGAAGTGGAAATGCTCCCATCAGATATTTGATGGGAATAGGCTTTTGCTACAGGTACAAGCAATAATTCAAACTAACTCAAGAACAGGAAAAAAATTACAGTGTAATTATGCTCCTGTGTAAAAAATAGAAGGGAAAGTATATACATAAAAAAAGAATAGTAACCTACATATTCATCTCAGAGAGAAGAGGATTACAGAAAACCCTCTTCAGACTCTATATGCACTTTTTCATGGGACAGTTGACTTGCTGGCACTGACATACTGGAGTCCTCCCTAAAGGCAAACAGCTACCACCTCTCTCAAATTTATCACTCAGCACCTGCAGCACTGGTCTCACCTCACCTCACAGCACAGCCCTGCTGGAGCTGCTCCCTAGCAGTCAGCTTGGACAAGGGCTGGGAACCCTGTCCATGGGTAGCTGGTGGGGGGGGTCCCAGGTGAAGTTGGTCAAGGCAGTTATGATCAGTTGGCACGCTCAGGGACCTGACACCTGCTAAACCAGGCTGTATTTTTTTCTGTCCCACATCAGAGAATTAGCTTACCAGTGGAAAAAAATAGCAGATGCTAATTTTCCAAAAGGTGAAATACTGCCTCATCAGCAGTCAGTTGCTTCAATACATATGCTGGTAGCCAGAACAGGGTGAACCTCACTACAAGCCTTTCTCTGAAGGTATCCTTGCTCCTAAACCTGGCCTGGCTTAAGAGTACTGACCTGGATACACTTGCCTCCTATGCCTAAGCTGGGCATATACATGAAATGGAAAAATTATTTGAATAACCTAGAGCAATTTAAAAAAAATAATTTAAAAACCCCATCAATCTGGAGTCTAAACCAGTTTCTGATGTGAATAGGAACCCTGATATAGACATATATACACACACAAATTCCTTTTGACTGCAGTCAGCTTTGAATGTGACCTGTATCCCACAGATAGCAATATTTCAAAATGTATGAACTACAGCAAGTTGAAAATAAATAAAATATTTTCACAGAAAATACTTTCTATGAACTGTAATAATCAACAGGTTTCCTCTGACTTGCTATGTAATGAATTGTCCTATCTCAAAACAAAATTGAAATTTAACTGAAGCATTGGCTGTATTAAACATGGATGATTTTTTTTTTCCCTCTTTGTCTTATAGCAGGAACCCATATTCTAAGATTGCTTTTATACAGTATTAAGACTTTACCTAGAATAGCGTAAAAATAGGAAATAAGTAAGTTTCCAGTAATGCTGTTATCTCAGCTACATTATATAAACATAGGATTTTCTTGTTCTTTGTCAATAAATGTGTTTCTTTAAATGTTCAGGTTACATATAAACATATATATATATTCCTGGCTAGCAATTATTGTCATATCACACTTATAATTATATTGGAAAATATCAAAGCTATATGCAACAGCTGAGGGTTTCTTTCTCTTGAAATGTCTGCATTTCACAGCAACTTGTAAATTTTAGAGACACAGGCTTAACACTGAATTATTTTTTTTTTAACACCATCTCTCCCTCCCACCCCCAACCCATACTAATGAATTTGCTCTTTCAGGACATATACTTCGAAAATGCTCTGCACCTTCAAATCCTAGAAAAGTCAATGCCAGCCTTTGCAGGTCATTTTAACTTCTCTCTGAATTACAGCATATGGCTGTGTCAAAGTGAAGCCTTAAACAAAATAACAAAAAGCAATGGTAGTATGCATTTGATTAAATTTCCTCTAGTCTCCTTTGTGTCCTTTTTGTTCTGTAGAAGGGCCAGTTACCTGTATGAGAAAGTGCACATTTCAGTATTGAAGGGCAATATGAGGTCCCCTTTCCCGCACTCAGTCATGGTGGAATACATATGTTACAGTTTTGGTTGCCAGAAATTGTAGTCTCTTTATAAAAAGCAAGTGGTTAATATTGTGGTTGTTTTCAGGGATCTATAGTTTCCTTTGCTGATTAAGAAACTCCTCTAAAAATGGCCAACACTGCAGGCTCATTTTTCTATAAAGCCTAGCCCAGTGAGTCGCCGAGTGTCTTCAGTTGCTGCTGAATTCGTTATCACTTAGGAGCGTTGAACAAGTCCCGGGCTGCACTTGCAGCCACGAATCACTTGGGAAATATCTGTTCGAAAGGCCAACAACTCTTCTTAATTTATGAGAACCACTTGGACACCCTGTTAATTTTATTTAACACACATTGGTATAGCAAGGAAAGTTACTGACTTTTGTGGGTTGCTCAAGACTTCTCATTTGTATGTTATCCAGCCTGTGTTCATTTATCTTGTTTAAACACTACATTTCAATGAGCAAACTCCTTAGTTCTGGGTTCTTTATTCTTTCCTATGTACTTCTCTCTTTATTTCATTCCTCCTTTTCTGGTATGTTCCCCTCTCATTTTACATAGTCTGTTTATAGAATCATAGAATCATTAAGGTTGGAAAAGACCTCTAAGATCATCAAGTCCAACCATCAACTAACACCACCATGACTCCTAAACTAGGCCCTGCAGTGCCACGTCTACACCTTTTTTGAACGCCTCCAGGGTTGACGACTCCACCACCTCTCTGGGCAGCCTGTTCCAATGCCTAACCACTCTTTCAGTAAAGAAATTCTTCCTGATGTCCAATCTAAACCTCCCCTGATGCAACTTGAGGCCATTCCCTCTCGTCCTATCGCTTGTTTCTTGGGAGAAGAGTCCAAGGCCTGCTTCACTACAACCTCCTTTCAGGTAGTTGTAGAGCGCGAGAAGGTGTCCCCTCAGCCTCCTCTTCTCCAGACTAAACAACCGCGGTTCCCTCAGCCGCTCCTCATAAGACTTGTTTTCTAGACCCTTCACCAGCTTC
>WAAD01028319.1:46289-80004 GCA_013389945.1 Fregata magnificens
GCCCATCGATCCAGCCTATCCAGATCCCTCTGCAGAGCCTTCCTTCCCTTGAGCAGATCGACTCTCCCGCCCAACTTGGTGTCATCTGCAAACTTGCTGAGGGTGCACTCAATCCCCTCATCCAGATCATTGATGAAGACGTTGAACAAAACCGGCCCCAGAACCGAGCCCTGGGGAACACCGCTCGTGACCAGCCACCAACTGGATTTCACTCCATTCACTACCACTCTCTGGGCTCGGCCATCCAGCCAGTTTTTTACCCAGCAAAGTGTACGCCCATCCAAGCCGTGAGCTGCCAACTTCTCCAGGAGAATGCCATGGGAGACCGTGTCAAAGGCCTTACTAAAGTCCAGGTAGACAACATCCACAGCCAATTTAATTTTAAACTTTTTTCTATCTTTTTTTTCTTCCTTGTTCCACGTCTTTATTCACCAAAAAAGAAAATTTTGTGTCCTGTTTCCAGTTTCTCAGTTTTCTATTTCCTCAGTTTCTTTCCTACTCCCTACCATGTTTTTGTTCTTTCTTCTGCTTTATATACTACACACATGCTCTTTGCTGCTGACATATCCAGACTGTCCTGCGTTTGCTCATCTAGCCATGTTTTCATGCAGCTAATCTCTTTCTGCCTCTCTAAACCTAAAGACTCTTACTTTCCTGCTATCTTCTTTTTTTGCACACACCGTGAGATTCAGTTCAGTAGCTCCTTATATGCAAGATAAGCTACAAAATTGTTGCTAAAAGTATAAAAAGAAAAAAACCCAATCCCCAAAGAACTCAGCTTTTGACAGGTTTTGCACCATGTCAGGGTCCTATCCTGTGCATTGTTACCATTAGCATCCTTTTCTGAACAGTAAGGACAATGTCAGATGGAAGTGTTATAGAAACTTCAACAAACACTGAAAAAAAGGACTAATTAGAGGCAAATGAGAAATGTGAGCCACCTTTATTAACTAACTGGATAGTTTTATGGGGCAAGCAAACTGATCAGATAAGGGAAATATGGCAAACCTCATCTATCTGGAACTCAGCGAAATGATAGAAATTTGTTACCTGAAGGAGTGACTGGCAAAAGTGGAGAGGACGAATAGAACAAAAAGGCGGGAAAAATCGGCTGAAGAGGGAACTGGCATAGTGGATTGCCATTTTTGTGGTAACAAATAGGATTAGGATATTATGCCACTGATACTAACAACTATTATTTGTATATGTCATTTTTTGAAGATAGTATTGTATTAGACAATCAGAATATGAAAATAAATGCAGCAGTTTAATGCAGTTATGAAAAAACCCAAATGCAGTCTTTGGGGTATTTCAAAGATTCCAAGGAATATTTTCCAAGTATTTCTTCTGTACGTAGGGAAGAATTAATACACAGGAGTTAGAGACACCTTACCAAACTGCTGTGCTCAAATCTGATCAGCCAAGTTGAAGAAAGATTAATTAAATGTTAGAAACAATCTAGCTTGGTTGATGTAGTGGAGAGCATCTCCCTTGCTAGAACACACTGAAAGAACTTGGTCTGCTCAATCTTCAGTGAAGGCTGAAATAAAACATGATCACTTTTTTTCTCATCAGAATGTTAAGGATCATACATCTGGCCAATATCAGGAGAGAGAAATAAAAGAGCCATGTTTGCATGAAAATAAATGACACATACTAATCAAGAATAAATATATGGTAGAAGTTTTAATTACCACTATGAAAAGAAGCAGAAAGGCTTAGAAACAATTGGTTTTAAGGTGAAATCTGCTGTATTTCTGCACAAGCTTTTGTTACATGATAAGGAACAGTATTTGTTGACCTGAGAGATCCTGTCCAGTTCAATATTCTCATGGGTATTGTGAGTATACCATACAATACTACACTGATTCTTTTCCCCAAAGGTGTAGATTTATTTTTCTTACTGCAGATTAGAGCCATGACAGATTAGTTCCAATTGCTCATCCAGTTTGTATTGCATCATGAGTTTTATGGAGGTAAAAACTGAAGTGTGAACTTAACTCTGAATATAGCCTCATGTTCAAAGTGCATTATACCTTAAATACAATGTCCACTGTGCCTTAAGAACAACGTAGAATATTACCTCTGGCTTGTATAAGCAGCATATTTTGACATTTACTCAAACCATGCCTTCTACAGAAAACTCTCAAGGGAAAAAAGTAACATGAAAACAACTTATTCTCAGAGGTTAAGAGTTTTGGTTGATCTTTTTCTGTCTCTACATAGACATCAAATCCAAATGATATCTTCAGGAAATCCAGTGATGGAAGCATTACATAGCTCTAAAATCCATTGCTCAGCTATCTTTTGTTATAGTTGCAGCCATATAAACAAAATGTTAATTGAATGCAATATAACTGTATATTGAAATATTAAAGGATAAACAACTGTTTATTCTTAAATATCAAAATACCCTTAATTCTTTTATATAAATTACTACATTCTGAGAACTTTGGAAAATCTTGAAAGATCCTCAAAAAGTGCAAAAGAAAGATAAAGATGTATAATTCTCACAGTGATTACAATATCATTTTGACAATTGGCAAACCCAAAATAGAAACTCCTACTTAGCTGCACGATATAAGAGAGTTCTCAAGTCTAAGATGTGATGCTGGATAGAATGAATCTCTCTGGGAGTGAAAACAAATACCATAATCAGGGAAGAATTTTTCAGAGAAACTACTCTTTTTGATGAATTTTTAAATCAGTCATATTTTATTGGATTTGAGGTCAAAATGTTTCTGTTTCTAGCTCCAAAAAAGGAAATTGCTGAATACAGTGATTTCTTATGACACTACAAATAGGAATGGATACTTTCTTTTTGTAAAGGAAGGGAAACAGCTTTCTCCTATATGTGCCATTCAAAAGGACATTTTCTTGCACTGGATCACGTGTTATCCAGTTATGGATGGTGTGGGAGGACCCATTCGGACCATTTGCCTTGCCACCCTGCTCTAGCAGTGGCACAATTAACATTCCACAAGTGAAGTGTGCTGGTCCTTTTTGTTTGAGATTTGGAGTCAGGGAGTCAGAAAGGATCTACAATGCTCCTTTGGAAATACAAATGATGTCAATATGATGGAAGGGCAGGATAAGATGTGGAATAACAAAGGATAAGAAGAGAGTTAAATTGCTTTTTGCCCCCTCTTACATTCACAGCAGAACAATAATTTCTTTGACTGATGCTCTATCTAAAACTACTTACAAAAGGAAGAAATCTACTAAGCTGTCTTTGCATACATCTCACATTAACTCTTCTTGTTGGTGTTCTGAGAAAGTATCTTGTTCAGTCTCAGTCCACAATAATGGTTCTAGATGGTTCATAATTCTCTTTGGTTTATTTTAGCAAGAAAGATGAAAGGATGAGGACTCACAGCTATACGATTTTCTACAGACTGCCATGCACGTGCAGAAAGAGAGCATGTTTACACAAGACATGCCAGTGCCATTTAAAGATACCTCTTTTTATTTAAATGAGCTTCCTCAGAAATAAGAAGCTTTGTAAACACATTAGGGTGGTGTGGAGCTCAGGCTCATGGCGACCCATTTCTGTTGCCTAGATCCTTTTCTGTAACTAACTCTCTGGCTACAGTATGATGATAACCACAGTTCTCTGTTTGCTTCTGTAGCTGAATACACTAGGGATTTTGAGGGTCTCAGTTATTTTCCTGATGAGGCCAGCTTAGTGTTAAGGAAAAATCAGATTAAGGTCTTTATTTATGTTGAGTGAAATCTTTCTAGAGATTTCAATAGCAGAAAACTCCAATATGTTGTGAGCTATATAAGGACTACATAGAAAATTAGAACATAGACTATTTAGATCATATATTGTAAAGAGAATTTGTTATGACCCTGTGCAATTCCTGTCTGGACATAGGATTTCCTTTTTCAGAACCACTCACGGTTTCTGGTTATTTTGTAAGGTTGTAAGGATGTGTCTTTTGCTAAGGTGACCTGATTTGCATCCTTCCTATAAACTGCAGTCGATCAGCATCACCTCAAAGGAGAATAGGGAATGGCATTTTATCACCTCTAGAGTTGTGTACCATCAGGTCAAGGTTGAATTGTGCCAGAGGGAAAATGCGTTTGGCTGCTGCTTGCACTTTGTTTTCTTTGTGATTACATAAAAGGACTTCAGTCTCCAGAGATATAATTAAAGCAACTTTCACAGACGCTAAATCTGTGCACATAGAGCTGGTATACTGAAGAAGAAGCTACAAAGTGAACAAAGCAAACCTTGGGATTTTAGTCTGATTTCTTGACCTTAGTGGGGAGACCTCCCATTCTCCAAAGCTGGGAAAGAAATTCAGGTTCTGTGTACCTTTTAATTTTGTCAACCATAATTAGCAATTGGAAAGATAGGCAGCACTGTAGTTAGAGACCATTTGTCAATAAGTACATTTATAACCTAAGCTTAAACCATACAGGTCAATAGTTGATCTCTATCAAAAAGTAGCAAACTAGAATTTGTAGCCTGAAGCCGAAATGTTAATCCTTCCTTTTTAAATTTCCTAGGACTTCCCCAATCAGTGTAATATCTTAAACTAATATCAAATTTTTAAAAATGAACACCATAACATTTTAGCAAAGCGGAAAGCTTTTTTCCAACTGTCTAAAATATTAAATGAGGAAAACTTCATTGAGAGATGAGACTTCCACACCTGAAGACTTACTAAATCAAAAAAAGAAGCACCAGTGTACATTCACATCATTGTAATAAATGTACAGCTAATTAAAAGCGAACACAACTCATTAAAAAACATGCAGATGCCATTTTAAATGCTTTGAACAATAACAATATGATTCCTGGACTTTTAGCAACTTGAAGACAATGGGTAGTCTACTGTGTAATAACAATGCTGAAATACCATACTCATTAATGTACATTTCACCATGATAAAGCATTCAGAACAAAGACTTCCAGCTAAGAAAAACCAAGTCCTCTCAGTGGAGAGAAGATATGGTCTTTTATGTTAAGATTAGTATTACCTTTAAGAGGCAAACAACACTACAATGGATCTGCCTTTGATATACGATCCATCATACATTTTAAAGAACTCATGTTCATCATTTAGGGGTTTTATTCTGCTGATAAGAAATATAATTATGCAAAGATGTTGCATAATTAGTTACAACTATCTGCTTTTGTAATGTTGTCTATAATAGTAAAGCATATATATTTGTGGAAAAAATTAGTTAACCGAAAAGTGTCCCACTGCTTGAAACATCAGCATTAACAAAACTGGCAATAAAAATTAGAACTATTCTAAACTTTTCAAAGGCTGGGTCACCTGCTTTTTTTATAGGTGAGAGAGCTGTGACAGCTGTCTAGTGCTAAGGTAATTTAAATAAATAAAAACTGGATAAGCTAAAATAGATCCTAAGTGTCATATTGAATTCACTTTCTGGATCACTCAATTATAGTATTCTGCCTTCATCAGCAGAGACTACCAGATACAAGAAATACTATAACCAGACAATTACAGAAAAATGTGTTTAGAAGGACATTCTCTTCATATCATATTTAATTAGTCATCGGTTTATGCCCTGAGGTATGAAGGCTTGAATTCATATTATTTTATCCTCCTTAATATTCACAGTTGTGAATATTCTCAGTCTTCATATCAAGTAGAATCCTTCTAGTATTTTACTGAGCTAATATGCATCTTTAGCCATCTGCCTTCTGTTGACTATTAACTTTTGACAATGAGTACCATTGCTGAGTTCTGTACACTGTAACAAATCAGTGTGCATAAGGTCCCTTCCAATCCAAAGCATTCTATGATTCTATGATTCCATGATTTTCAATATTGCTTTTAGATATGGTTTTAGTTTAACTGAAAATCCCTTTTTCTTAAATTAAGAAAGGACATGGACAAAGCCAACCTTACTTTCGTACCTTTATGAAGTTCCTTCTAGTTAATTTGCACCCATGTCTGAATGTAGTAGATTTTAACTTCTCTTATTGGAGAAAATCCTCTTGGGTTTTAAGTTTTCTCCTATTTAAGTGTTTCCATCAGATGATAGCCAATTTCACTATTTGTCTCTTACCTTTTCCATGTCTGTCACATTTTTTCTGAAATTCTAATATTAGAACAGAGTATTCTACAGGTGGACATTCTCTGATTTATTCTGTGGTGTTATAAAATTTAAAAGATTAGATGACATCCCAGTTTTGTGTTGCCAGTCTTTTTATCACTGGTACGGGCTGATGAATCCTGCAGCCTGAAAGAGGCAAGGCTGCAGCTCCATTCCCCCAGGTCCAACCAGTAGTGAGGCTGACATGTATTGCCAATGGCACACACTCATGCACACAGTACATAGTACACTTATACATATACAAACGACTGGCCACACAGATTAACCCAGACAGAAAACACTCAGAACTCACACGAATGTCAAACAACACTAAAAGCCTCATCCTGGTCCCCTCTCTGGCTGATTAGAATGAAGGTTTGTTAGCAGGAAATATAAGTATATATATGTACAATGTATGTACAATATGCACAATGACTACTTTGTAGCTGGTCCCTGGATCTTTGCTCTCCCCAGCTGTCTCACTCCCAGAGACAAGTGCACATGTACAAATGGGTCTCCCAGTTGTTCCCCCCGCCCCTGCCTCCTCCTTTGTATGTGTAGAGATGAGCTTTATATTGCATAACCAACCAATCACTACTTCACATTGACCAGGTGCTTTCATGGAGCTGTCAGCTATGATACTCAAGAGTCTTTCCTAAGTTCTTTCCATTATTTACCACAAGACAGGGAGCACAAATAAAGTAATTAATCTCTGAAAATCTGCCAGTCAGAAATGGATTTACTAATACATATAGATGGTGTTAGCAACAGATTCAAAACAGCTGCTAATAATCAAGACATCTGTCATCCACCAGATATTTGATTCTGCTGTGTATATTTTAGCTCAGTGTGCTAAAACTTTAATTTGTATTAATGTGTATTAGACATCTATGGTTTAGTTCTCCTGCAACACATAGACAATTTATCCCCAGATATTTAAAAAGAAGATACAGTTTCAGTAGGTCTCCTCTAAATCTGGTAACAGTACCAAACAAGTGTTCCACATTTTATCTTGTTTTAATATTACAATAATTGCCTGATGCAATTTCTTCTGACAATTTTATATTTGTTGGAGGTAAATTTTACATTTGTCATTTAATATATGTTTGGGGTTAACAAATATCTTGAACGTGTAAAGCAGTAGCTGACCTTAATTCACGAAACTGCAATGGTAAGATCAGCTTCTTTAACTGACAATCACTACACCCTTCTGGTAACAAAAATTATGTTGGAAAGTTTGGAACATCTGTAAATACATGAAAATGAATGAAAATGTAAGTGGAATTTGTAAAAAAAAAAAAATCCTTTTTGCTTGTTTGTTTATATCCCAAGCACACACTGAAAGACAGATCCTTGCTTGTTACACTTAATCTACTGCAGGTATCAGATATCACACAATAGCCACTGAGTAGCTTAGCTGTTTTGGGGTTGATGGTTAGTGCTGTCATAGCTGACTAGTTTTATAAAATGATGGGATTGTCAGTCTAAATTTAATTTTTTATGACCTTGAGATGGAATAGCTGTAAGGTTGTGAAAAGAAATAGAAAACCTTATTCATAGGCTATGAAAGTTTCTCTTTTGTGAAATTAGAGATTATTTTCTGAAAAAAAAAAAGTTTTTCAGTGTTAGCCTGGAACGTGACTTTTCCTACAGGATTTATTTTAAGCAGCTTCCTCTAATTCGTCAGTTAATACATTATGTCCCAATTTTACTCTTGATCGTGGCTTGTGGTCATTTTATAAAATCATCAGCGTGGGAGGATTCCACTTCGAGATGCAGTTATTGATTAAAAGATTGAGATACCGCTATGCAATAATATTTTTAAATAATCATTCTTCAAGTCCCAGGACTTTCACTTGCAATACAACACAGTGTCCACAGTAGGCATTTTATTTCTTATTTCTATTTATTTATTTCTAGTCAACAGTTACCTCTTTTCTTGAGCACATGTAACCATAGTAAAGTTGTAGTGTCAGCAATCTTTATGTTGGATGTTCTTTAAAGACCATAGGGCCTTCTCCTGGAAAACTGTTGAGTAGAAAATTGCAGTTAGCAACATAAGGAAGAGTTTTCAGGACAGATAACAACAGACCATCCAATTTACACTTGTAAATGTATTTCTTGAAAATGTCTTTTTCCTAGATTCTATTTATTATTAGTAGAGAGATCTAGTACTTGCTTGATTTCGGAACACAGAAGTTTATCAATATTTATTATCAAGAGAAACTGTCATATGTTCTGCTAAATCTCCTCCCTAATCCCTGACAAATTCAGTCTCCTTCAGGAAAATTGTCAGTCTTTTATGCTTCAAAATGTAGCAAAAATGTGACTTTTGTCTTGTTCTTTTGTCTGTCATGAGTTTTAAACAGATGGTTGTTTGCCTTTGCTCATCACTTGCTGTGGAATATACCTCAGAATGATTCTGTAACACATTGTTTCACTGAAGTATATGACTTACTTTTCTAGCTACTAGTATGTAAGTTTTGATGGAAAGAGAGGGGTATCATACTGGAGTTTAAAATTCCCCAAACTGAAACCTTCAAATGTCATCCACATATGAAAAATGACTGAAACCAATGATGTGAACAAGTTAACATATTCAGTGACACATTTTTGGATCTATATATTAATTTTCTTTGCCAAAAATATTTTAAAAAATAATATAGCAAAACGGACAACAAGCTAGATCATCTCAGATGTTCCTTAGACTTCCTAACATTATCTGTTTTGCTGTTAAAAAGGTTTGTTTGCTCAGGCTTAGAAGACATTATTTGTACAGTTAATGTCAAAGCAAATAAGCTGGAAGAAATACACTGTCTGAAGAGTACTTGAGTGTGTATCTCATCTTTTTCTTCTGCTTTGAAACAGTTGTACCTACCAAGTGTGTTTATTTCCTGTGCTCTGATTTGTCACATGATGTGTTCATTTGCAATGAATGCTGAAAAAAATGAAATAAAACTTAAAAGATATGCTAACAGACCAACGGAGATAATTAAGAAGATGACAGCAGCAAAGAAAAAGGATTAATCTGTTATATTACACTTTCATATTATTCTGGGTTATTTTTTACTGAGGTCAGTCTTTTTACCACTGAATTCCATGGAAACTGTTCAGGTGATCTCACTGGGAAAAAAGTGAGCCCTTAGCTGCACAGAACAATGCCTTTGTGATAGAGATGTAGTGATATTTTTTAATGTTGCATTTTGGAATTTGGCAGTTAGAGTTTAAGGAACAAACAGAAAAGTATTTTGTAGTACAAAATACAGTGACAAGTCGGGAAGAGGTGTTTGCAGCAGTTCAATAAAAGACATCTTAAGATGGAGTGAGGAGTCTGAGGTCTGCTTAGATTTCTGGTAGGAACAGCTTTGTGTACCTATTTGGAAAGAGTGATACAATTATTCAATAGGAGACTTATGAGAATAAGCTGAAGTGGAGTGTCTGAAGAACTGAGGATTGTTCTGAGAGTGATGTCACAGGTGGGAGAGTAAAACAGCAAAAGAATGCAAAAAGAAAGAAATTGAGGGTATAGCTATTAAAGGTTGAACAAGTATGAACTACAAAGGAAGCAGATGGAGACACAGTAGAAAGACAAAAAACATGACAAGAATGGAATAAAAAAATGTGATCTAAAGAAAAAAAATGCAGGAGCACATCCGTACTGAGTTATGTGACAGGTAGACATCCTGAGATATTTTGGAGGAGCAGGGCTCATGGATGCAGTCTGCTTTGTGGCAGACTCTGCACTGCGTAAAGGGGTTAGAGAACACCTGAGGCACAATGCAGCACCTTCTCTTCTACCTCACATGCCAGATCATGACTGGCGTATGGAGTCCAGACCAGGAAGGCAGCCGCAACCCTACTATGGCAGCGTGAGAGACAGAAGCACCGTGGCAGGAGAATGTGGAACATAGACCACTGGGCTGGTGTGGACCTGGGCAGGTGTGAAGACTTACATTGCTAAATACCTACCTGATAAAGAAAATTTTGCAGCATGTTTAAGCTGCTCATACTTAGAGTTTCAGATAACCATCCCATAGGACAGCTTGAATGGTGATCTTATATATCAGATCCTTTCATAAGTCAGAGTACCAGACAGTGTCTCCACTGTCTGACTTCTGGCACTGAACCTGATGAGAAGGGCTGTGGTTATTCCACGGCTGCATTCTCCAGATGGGTGGCTAAAGCTAAACTGCCTATTGGAAACGCTCTGGTGCCAGGAACTCTTGAGAGAGTGCTAGCTGGCACGAGTGATGCAGAGGCTGTGTTAACATTTAAGATAATTGGAGGACCGTGCCCAGGCTCTGGCACTATTTTGTTTACTTGGGCAGGTCTCTGATCCCACGTTCGTTCCCAACTAGAGCAGGAACAATGGTTATTTCGTCATGGTGCTACCTTGCATCAGACCCGGAAACCTGTCCAGCAATTCTGGCAGCAATATTAATGTACCGTTTGTTTAGATGTTATTTATTTGTGATTTTTTTATCTTTGTTTTCAAGTACACTTGGCTTTATTTCACCCTGAATTGTAACTGCAAGGATTTTCAGGGAAGATAGACATTGTCAGGGAAGAAAATTATGTGCTCCAAGGGAGCACAATGAAACTGAGACACAGTGAGGGAAGGATCTGACCAGATGAGAGGGAGCAGTCAGTCCAAGAGAAAGTGCTCTGAGAGCCCAGGCTGGCACTTTATTAATACCTCAGAGAAACCTAGACCGATATTTCATTTCTTCGTGGTTTTACTCTAACAACTCTTTTCTTGACTCAGAAAGGCTGGTGGTACTGAAAATCGTTAGCACTCAACTAAATCAGCTCCTACTTTGCAGGTGTACCTATGAAAAATACAGAGCATACTGAAATATAAATACTTTTTTAAAGATGTGTTCTTAGATCTTATAAAAGCTGGGAAGTTTAGCCAGCAATAAGTGTAAGGGGCCTGAGAACATCCCCACTCGTGGGGGTTTGGCCCCCGGGGCCCAGGGCCAAGCGAGCACAACTGCTGAAGTGGGGAGAGGCTCCTAGGTGCTGCGAGGCGGCCGCGGTCAGGGCCAGCCCCTGGCCCAGGGGAGCCACTGTCAGCTGAGGCTCTTGCCTGGGCCCGCCTGAGCTACAGCTCCCACCACCCCACAGCCACGTGCCCGGCCATTGGCCCCACCAAGCCGGGCCGACACGCGGGCCAACGTCCTGGCCTGGTCTTGGCCCATCCCCATCCCAGGGAGGTGCCGGATGCCCAGGGCTGGGGCTGCCCCTGTGCCCCCGGCTGCCCTGCTCCTGACTGGGGGTGGGATGGGCCCTGGCTGCCAGGCCCTGCCCGGCCGGCTCTGCTGGGGAGCCCCCAAAGCCCCTGTCGCCCCAACCCCAGAGAGCTGCCGGCCCTCACAGCACCCTTACAGTAAGACTGACACTTCACAAGCCTGTTGATGTGGACAGTTGTTTTCACTGCCACATCTCTCCCTGTGCTATAGTGTGATGCCCTGAACAGCTTTGCAAACGGCCAGTTATGCACTTCAAGAAACCCCATGGCAGAAGCTTTTGTGAGAGAAGGCCGCACACTCTACTGTCCTTCACCACATGTGCAGTTTAGGAGGCCTCTCCTGGTTTGATTTGGTGAAAAATTGTTTCTTTTTTACTTTCTGTAACCCAGAAAGGCACTTTTCAGAATTAAAATTTAAATTTTAAAAGTCCCCTGGGTGGAATCATCTTTAATAACATCTGATCCAGAGTCCAGTGGGATTTTTTTCTCTATCCAAATATTGCTAAAGTTTAAACTTCTTCAAACACAAGCGAAGAACAGAGTTAGGGGCACACTTCATGGGAGCGTGACCTATGTATGCACATGTAACCATTTCCAGTACCTGAAAGGTGAAAAGGTTTATAGAATCTGAGATATTTTTACCACGATTCCAAAAATGTAACCTCACTGTTTCTCAGCTTGGTTAATGTGATATTTTCCCTTTCATAATGAATAAATGTAAGGAATGACCTTTAGATTTAACTTGATTAACTTGATTATTCATCATTAAAATGTTGTCTGTCACCCTCCGTATGGAAAGTATGTAAATTTACCCAGAGAGTGGGGATGTGCTGTTCATGTTGAAACAGATAGCATTTATATTATTATTGTGTTATTTCCAAGTTTACCTCTACATTGGTTATACAAGAAATTTTCTTTAGGAATGATATTATAATAACATTTTGCAAATCAGTAATTGAGGGTTTCATACTGAAATTTACCATCGCTGAAATTTTTTGAAGGGGTTATTGAGCTCATTGAAAGTTAAATGCATGCATAAATACAAGATAAAATATAGCTTTATTTTACATTTGGTAAGTATTCATTATTTCTCATCTATGTCATACTTTGTTCCTACAACACTTGACCTATGGATAGTTATTTCATTAATTTTTTATACAGCAGCTAATAAACTTGAGCAATTTACCTGTAGTCAGGAAAATTCTCATCAGCCATATACTGTTCTTGACAACACTTCTAAGGTTTTAAAGTTCATTTTTAATAGTTCTAGAAATATTACCCTGGATTTTATTGTTTGGACCACTTCGTGGCATTTTGAAATTAGGAGATGTCCTTAGTATGTTAACGGACTAGTAATAAATAATGGAGGACTATAGTTGCACTTTGAAGTTCAGTGGAAAAACAGTTAAATTTAGTGAGGAATAAGTTTGCTGTTGTCAGAAATATAGGGATGTCAGCAAAAGATGGCCGCCAGTTTTTCTGCTTCTGGAATGAAACCCAGTACAAGCGAAAATCTTCCTTCAAGCCATAAAGTGACCATGTAATAAAAACTCGGTGGTTGTTTCTATACCCAGGTACCTTTGGTAGTGCTGTTATTCCTGCACAGCTTGGAAGGCCAAAGAACTAGAGAATTCATATTCATTTCAATGGCCACTTTGCTGCCCTTCCACCTGTCCCCCCACACTCTTTGCTCAGAGATGCGGCCCTACAGGTTTCTCCCTACAGGGCCTGACTCATGTCTCCTCAGAGCACACATCTGACAACTGCCTGGAAATTAGGGTTACAGTAAGCCGTTCCCCATGTTTTAGGGTGGAATGAATTGCTGTGTCTCTGTGTTGATCATAGAGGAAATCTGAATGTTGAGATGCCTAATTCTGTATCCTTTGTCTGCTGATAATATAAGAAGCTGTAAAGGAAGGTATAGGAATGTAATTAAGACTAGTGGGTTTGTATGTCCACTGTCTTGAAATTAGGCAATTATTACTTTGTGGTAACAATTGACTTCAGTGGTCCTTTCTCCATGGTAATTCCTCTAAACAGTAGTGAGGTCATTAGACTGTGTTATTAAAATGCTGATGTAACTTGAGATATCTTTTGGAAAAATGTGTCTAGGGTGGGTAATCAAAATAGTAATGGACCTCTGTTTGATATGTTTATTTATCAGTAGTTAACCTGTGAGGTTTCTAGTGGTATACATACAGAAACATGATTGTGCGTCTTTCACAAGGAACTGCAGGCTGTTTCAGATCGGGTTAAGGTGATTATTAGTGATCTTATATATTTTGCTGTCAGTAAGTGGTTTATAAAATCTATTGCATGCTAGGTGTTGCTCTGATTAAATCAAGAGAGTCCTACCAAGCACAGCAGTTTAGAAAGACTCAGTCTAAGAGGACATATCATACTGCGGAACAACATTACCTAAATTTAAATGACTAGGTGATGGGAAATTTGTAAAATTTCTTTTAAAACAGCTCTAGCTAGCAGTATATTTGTATGACTTTGTAAAGCAAGCACACATATAGTTGAATGGTTCCCCTTCCCACTGAAAGAAGTGAATTCTCTAAAGTAGCTGTCACTAATTACAAGATGTCTCACAGGAGATAAGCATACATACATAACTTGATGTAATCCAGTGTTTATAGGCTGGATTTTTTTTTTTTTTACTTCTTCTCCTTCATTTTGTTCCCTTCATCAGGTTTAATAAGCCTGAACTATTTAACTTCTACATCTGATGAGTCTGTGGTGTCTCTGATGTGCAGTCTGTAGTCCGCTGAAACACGATACATCAGAACACAGTTTGTGAAATAACTGTCAGTTTCTAATGGTACTTCATGTCTGCTGGCATCTATATTCAGATGACTCCAGCCTTAACCATTGTTTTAAATTAAAATATTAGTAACTGTAATAACAAAATTATATTTTGTAAAGCAATAGCATTTTGTTTACTTAAGTGTTAATTAATTTGTTTGTCTTTCCCTCTTCTTTCCAGATGGCTTTTTCATTGGCATAAATGATGGACTATAGTTTTTTTTAAGGTTCAAACAGACTTTCAAAAAAGACTTTCAAATAGAAATAAATCAGGAACTCCAGTTATGTACCAGGCAGTACTTTTCTTTGAGACTCGGAGAAGAGAGAACAAATTCTTCCTCAACTCTCCCCTGTAGCTGCATTGTTCTCAGACTACCTGTAAACCAAAGGAATCAATTCCTTGCAGGAGAGGATGCCTAAGAAAAAATAACTGGAGAAGCACATATGCTATTTCCCTGAAATGCTTCCCAGCCTTCAGCTGTGTTCAGGTCAGAGTAATTAATAAGCCTGATGTGATTTGTCTGTTTACTAACTTTTGAGCTGATCTTTCTTTCAAGTTCTTGTTCAGTCTCTCCTTGAATCTATGTACATTTCTTGCACTTAGCATAGATTTTGGCACACTGTTCCACTGGTCTGATACCCATTCAGAGAACAACCATTTACTTTTGTTTGTTTTGAATTTGATTCCTGCTAGCTTCATATGATGGCCCATAATTCTTTTGCTGGAAGAGACAATGAATTGTTGATCCCTATCCACCCTCTCTGTGGCACTCCTGATATTGTAGACCTCTATTACCTCTGTGTAAGCCACCTCTTGCCCAGGATGAAGGGTCTCAGCCTAACCCATTTTTCATATGGAATTGTCTGCTCATACAGGAGTTGAGCATACCTTTGATAATCCTTGCTGCGTTTCTCTGAATCTTTTAAATTTCTAAAATAACATCCCTCTGTTCCTTACTTCCCTATCCATTGTTTCAGAGTTCTGTTGTTGATTGTTTAATACTGTGCTCTGTTAATGTTTTCATTACATGAATTTTGCATCCTTCAACCTTGGTTGATTTGATCAACCCTGATTTATGTGAGGAAGCAGGTGACAGCAGTGAAAATGTGACTGTTTAGAAGGATGCAGCAAGTATCTTCACACTGAAAGATTTCCATGAGGCATTCAGTCCCATAGTGGAAAGGGGTGATAACAGATAACAAACCATATTTTCTCATAAGAATTAATGTATTTGAGGGGAGACGAATACAGGGACTTGAATACAAGTTTAAATACTTAGTATATATGATGTGGAGGATGGTGTGGCAGAAGGAAGATCACAGCTGAAGGAGAAGATGGCTTTTCACTTTTTAGAAGTGGTTACTGTTCTAGAAGATCTCAGCCCCTTCA
This sequence comes from Fregata magnificens, assembly GCA_013389945.1. Classification (NCBI taxonomy): domain Eukaryota; kingdom Metazoa; phylum Chordata; class Aves; order Suliformes; family Fregatidae; genus Fregata; species Fregata magnificens. The sequence goes on from WAAD01028319.1 coordinate 61,817, forward strand.
GACAGAAAATATGCAGTGATGGTAAGTGTTCAGTCTAATAGGTGAAGAAGTTGGAAAAAAAACCATCTCCTCAAGCTGACAATCCTGATTATTCTGCTCCTGTCTCTACATCCTACACATTGCATTTATAGACAGCATAATTAAATTGTGAGCATTTCTTTAGTCCTTGCAAACATCCCCCAACTCTGCATGAAATTTTACTATAAAAAGTGATCTTCTATCTATTGACTTACTAACTTTCACTTTCTCCATGAACATGTAGGATATGACTGTATATTTCTTTGAGAGGAGGAGGACAGAATGCACACAAAATTCAGTGTGTGAACCATACCATAGATTTGTGCTACAGCATAACAATATTTTGTATTTGTTCATAGAATTACACAACCACAGAATGGTTGGTGTTGGTGGGGACCTCTGGAGGTCATCTGGTCCAATCCTCCTGCTTGAGCAGAATCACTTAGAGCTGGTTGCCCAGGACCATGCCCAGACAGCTTCTGAATATCTCCAAAGATGAAGACTGTACAACACCTCTGGGCAACCTGTGCTAGTGCTCAGTCACCCTTATAGTGAAAAAGTGTTTCCTGATGTTCAGAGGGAACCTCCTGTGCTTCAGTTTGTGCCCATTACCTCTGGTCCTGTCACTGAGCACCACTGACAAGAGTCTGGCTCTGCCTTCTTTGCACTCTCCCTTCAGTTATTTATATACATTGATAAGATCCCCTCTGAGCCTTCTGTTCTCTAGGCGAAATAGAGAAAAGATGTTCCAGTCCATTCACCATCTTTGTGGCCCTTCATTGGACTGTCTCCAGTATGTCCATGTCTCTCTTGTACTGGGGAGCCCAGAACTGGACACACTACTCCAGGTGTGGCCTCACCAGCACTGAACAAAGGGGCAGGATCACCTCCCTCAACCTACTGGCAACACTCCTCCTTATGCAGCTCAGGATACCGTTAGCCTTCTTTGCAGCAAGGGCACATTGCTGGCTCATGTTCAACCAGGTGTCCACCAGGACACCCAGGTCCTTCTCTGCCAAGATGCTTTCCAGTTTGCTGGTCCCCAACATATATTGCTGCATGGGGTCGTTCCTCCCCACGTGAAGGACTTTGCACTTCTCCTGGTTGAACTTCATGAGGTGTTACTGTCAGCCCACTTCTCCAGCCTGCTGAGGGCCCTCTGCATGGCAGCATGATCCTCCGGTGCAGCCACTCCTTCCAGTTTGGTGTCACTGGTAATCTTGCCAACAGTACACTCTGCCCCGTCATCCAGATAATTAATGAAGATGTTAAACAGGACTGGGCCTAGTATTGACCCCTGAGGTACACTGCTAGTTATTGGCCTCCAACTAGACTTTGTGCCACTGATCACCCCACTCTGGGTCTGGTGTAGTGATCAGTGGCCCATTCAGACAATTTTCAATCCACCTCACTATCTGCTCATTCAGCTCATTCTTCAACAGCTTCTCTATGAGGATCTCATGGAAGACAGAGTCAAAGGCCTTACTGAAGTCAAGGTAGACACTATCCATTACTCTCCTCTCATCTACCAAGCCAATCATTTCATCATAGAAGTTTATCAAGTTGGTCAAGCATTACTTCCCATTGGTGAATCCATGCTGACTACTCCTGATGAGTTTTTTGTCCTTCATGTGCCTGAAATATTTTTTATTTCTTTCCAAATTGTAATATTTGGTTTGGTTTTTTGACTGCTACCAAGCACTGAGATAATGTTTTCAAGCAGTCACTTAGAGCATCATCCTTTGGTGAAGGACTGTTGAGAAACTATGGAAAACCCAAGCAGTTTAAATCTACTGGGTACACACAACTGGATTCACTTGTAAGGGAGGACTTCTCCTTACAGAAAACATGTTGGCTCTTCTCCAGGAGACTATATTTATCTAAGTGTTCACTAATTCCATCACAGCATTTATGAAAAGCTCCTCTCAATGGCCTTGTTCTCAGTGAGCTGAGCCAGGCTGCCAATCACACTCCTGTCCCCCCCACTCACCCAAACCTGCCCTGTTCTCTGGCTGGGGGTGGTAGGACAGACCTGGCTGGTGAGAGTCCTGCCCTGATGGATTCCCTGTGCCTCCAGATGCCTGGCCCCAGGGAGCCGCTGGCCCTTGCTGAGCCAGGACACAACCGTTCTTGGTGATTCTACAAGACTCTCTGGAGGGTTTCTTGTTGCTGTGGTTTTAGATGAAAGCTTTATTGTTAGTTTTCATTCTTTTCATTATTTGCTTCTCAAACCCTTTGTTGGCCTGCATAGTTGTACTTCTTATATCTAAACTATCAAAATTTATGAGGCTTTTTATTTTCTTTATTTGCGTACAATAACATTTTGAAAAATACTTTCTGGCCTCTAATACTATCTTTTACTTTGCTGAATAGCCGTGTTGGCTTTATTTTTTCCTTTTTTGAATCTTGTTTAGCAGGTGATATGCACTGTGTGTGACATGCTGTGTTTGCTGTATGGTATCCTTCAGAAATTTCCATGCTGCTGCGAAGGGTTTGATTCTCTTAGCTATCTCTTCTGGTTGCATTTTAAGACACTTCCCCATTTTTACATAGCTTTCTTCTCTGAAGTAGAGCACAATGGTAGTACATGTTTTGGTCTTTGTTGATCCTGTTGTGATGTTGAAACTAAATATATTCAGAGCAGTGGTACTTCTGCTATAAGATTTCGTAAGCTTTGGCCTGTAAGATTTTGAACCACATTCTGCACATGACTCACTAATTAGATTATTACAGCTTTCAGTTCTTTCTGTAATTCTTTGGGGAAATAGCATGCTAGTTTGAATCCCCTTAGGTTGAAAAGAAAACTGAACTTAACACTCCAGAGTATGGATGAACTTTCTAACAATCAAGCTGTTGTATAAAGACATGTAGCAATTCGCTCTCTGGATGTCTATAAAATGAAAAGAATGATCTTCATTGCATCCTTTTGACAAAAAGAATGTAGGACATCCCTTCCAGGAAAGCACTGTGTGTGGAGTGTACCGGGGAAAAAGATGCTTTTGTGAAGCCCTGAGCTAACATCTAAAGTGTGAAAGGTAACAGCGTTTCGTACACATCTGTGTGCTCATCGTTTCCTGCTGCCTTGCTCTAAGTGGCTTCCTGCTCTTTGTACTAGGTACTTCAAATAGCCTTACAGATAGCTATTTAAATAACCCATAGCCACTTCAAATAGCCATTCCTACCTTTCTCAGTACACTGAACAGACATTTTAATATGGGCATTGAGCTCTGGGTTCTGGATTCTGTGAAGAGGCACAGACACCTAAAAATCAGGCATTTCTGCATATGAGTTTTAAACGGCTAAGTCTTATCTGGTTTAGCTTTTAACTTTAAACTCCAGTTTAGCCAAGCAGTAATTGAAGGGTATTCTTGTTCCCCAGGCAAACACAACTCAGCTCCATTAAGAACATTTTAGACAAGTTTTCACACTCAGATGTTTTCATTTATGGAACGTGACTGCTATAACATTTGAATCAGAATGACGACAGTAAGTGTTTTCTACCTTTACCTACCTGAATGTTATGATATATTTGGCATTGCTAATGACAAAAGTTAAATAGAAAATAGGATTCTAGGGTCTCAGAAATTCATACTAGGCTGTATAAACTGGCTTTCATTTCCTGTCAAAGATTCAGTCATAATATTTCAGGGAAATCTATATGATCAACAACACAAAAGTGTTGCTGCAGTGGTATGGTCATGCTGTAAAAGAGTTTTATCAAGAAGGATCCTACTGTGGCAATCTGGTGATTTTGGTTTGAGTTAGTGACCTCATAAGACACGGTCCAAAGTCAAGGATGGTGAGTTTAAGTTTTAAATGTTGGTGGTCTTATGTAAAAACCCAAATTAATCTTGCATGTACAAAGCTGTTACTGTAACTGTAAAACAAACTACAAACTTTCCTTAGTCCTGGACAACTGCATTTTTGAATCAAAATGTGAAGTATGGCATTTACTGGAAAAGGGGATTGAGGGGTGACCTCATTGCTCTCTACAACTTCTTGAGGAGGGGAAGTGGAGAGGGAGGTGCTGGTCTCTTCTCCCTGGTATCCACTGATAGGACACGTGGGAATGGTTCAAAGCTGTGCCAGGGGAGGTTTAGACTGGACATTAGGAAGCATTTCTTTACCGAAAAGGTGGTCAAACACTGCAACAGGCTTCCTAGAGAGGAGGTTGATGCCCCAAGCCTGTCAGTGTTTAAGAGGCATTTGGACAATGCCCTTAATAACATGCTTTGACTTGGTCAACCTTGAAGTGATCAGGCAGTTGGACTAGATGATTGTTGTAGGTCCCTTCCAATGGAAATATTCTATTCTATTCTATTCTATTCTATTCTATTCTATTCTATTCTATTCTATTCTATTCTATTCTATTCTATTCTAAAAACCTAAAAGCAGTAAGACCCTTTCTCCTACACCTAGTATGCCTGACTGTGAAGTACAGAATTAAAATACGAAAGGAATTCCTGACATTAAGGAGTCTGACAGAAAGGTGATGTGATTTAAAAGCTTCTGAAACATGTTCTCATTAATAGGTCCCTGAATTTATTTACTGTAATTTAGTGTACACCAAATTTTGGATAAGGCTATAGCTGAGGGTAGAATCTGCAATAAATTGTTTAATGGCTTTTCAATTTCAGGGAGTGCAGCCGAGTAATATCTACTTACTCTCATACTGTGTTTTTCTTCAGTGGCTTCTTTCAGTCTGATCACCACCATAAAAATTCACACCTGTTACTATCTATTTGTGCCTTTGTTTATTGATAACGTTCTCTTTTCCAATCCTCTTGTTTTTATATTTTCATCTAAGCAAAAGTTTTTGGAAGCAGTTATTAGATACAGTGCTCTGAACTGTGAAATAATATTTTATATTTCTTCATTTGGTTTATGCTGAAGTATTTGTTTACTTTGAATTCTAGAGCCTTTTTTGCAACATTCTAAAATCTGTAAAAATCCAGTGTTTCATTTCATTCAAAATATATTAATGTCTTTCTTTTCAAAGTTCAACACAGAAGCTTTTGTAATGAACTGAGTACACTTCTTTGCAACTGAAGTAATCCACACTCTGTCTAAGTAAGAACAACATCCCCACTATTAAATACTACACTCTCGAACACTTTACAAAAAGTGAAGGACAGACTCCTCTGCTCTCTTTATGTTTAACAATGTGAAGTATTCTCAACCTGTAAATAAAGTAGTGCTTGAAATGGAGATAAACAGAACATAATATTTGGTAAATATTATCCCTTTAGGAACAGTGAAAATGAAATGCAGAGGATTTGAAAGAACTGCTCCAAACCATGTGAAGTCAGCATCACAATTATGGCTGGAAAGCATATTGCTCTGCCTCCTCACTGTTCAGTCTGTTGACTTTTTCTGTCAGGAGTGGTAAATCCCTGCTCTTGTCTTCTGGTTATGAAGCACTTCATAAGACATGAGAACCCTCTGAAATGACTACCCAGGGAAGAAGTTGCTCTGCTAATAGATTTCAGTTTTGGTTCAGCAAGGCTACCCTTGGAATAAGCTCAGTCTATATTTGAATCACAATTTTTTGGCTCTATTATTATTATGCTACCAAAAAGCACCCTCTGTTTCAATAGTTGTCTCTTATAGTACTGTGCTGTTGCTTTTAATTCTCACCCTATGACTTGCTGTTAAAGTCCATTCTCCTTGCAAGAGGGAGAAGAAGTGCTTTGAGTGAGATTCACAGCACAGCACATGGTCTTGTGTGCAGGGAGGTCTGGGGAATCTGGGACCCCACATCAACAAGTCAATTAGCAGAGCTGCTCCACAGGCACTACCAGACCACTGAGGCTATAGCATTTCTAAGAAATTCAATGATCTTTGTGCCCTTAGTTTGTTAATAATTAGAATACTCTTCTTCTTTCTGACTTCTCTCAAATGAACTGTCCTTTTGGTAGCTTGCTTTATTGTAACTTGAACCAGCAAAGTCTCCTCTCAACTGCCACAGTTGCTTTATAGCACCTAGAGTATAGTTCTTTATGAAGAAGTGAACACGTCAACACTAGCAAAGCTCTAGAAGACAGGAAATGTAACACATGAGCCTTTCAAGAAATTTAGGTCATCCAAATATATCTCTGAATATCAATTGAATGTCCATACTGCTCACCTCATTCTTGATGTTAAGGAGTTCCTACCAAAGAGATCACTTCTCTACCGATACCATGAATTCTCTCTCTGTGACTATAATCTTTCAAAATTGTTTACTGTGTTCAAGAGCAATGGATTATGAAAGGGAGAAGATGGAAGACAGAATTTCTCAATAGCTGGCCCATGGCTGAAGTTTACTTGTGCAGGAGAAAGAAATGTCTGTAAATGTCCCCCTTTTTAGTGCTTTCTTGAATTCACTGAAGTGCAAAGTCATACTACATAACCTTAGAAATCAACATCAAAATACAAAATAACTGTGCAGTATGCAAAGTAAAAGAGCCTAGGCACACTTTTAAATATCAGTTAAGAACTGCAAACTATTCTGATTCAGTAATAATCATCTTATGATTATGCAAGGGTGAAATAGATATTGCAAATTTGCCAAATGTAGGAAACTGACAGTAATGAAATTGCAGGTTTACTAGTCAAATCTCTCAAATATATTCTCACTGCCACTCTGGTATTTCCTTCACTGTAACAGTGTACGGACATTACCAAATTCTGTGATCAGTGTGTAATAAACATTTACAATCTTATAAGCATAAATTAAAACTTAGCTGGAAAATAGCTGGAATTTAATAATCCAGAGATGGAAACCTTGCACAGCACAGGCAGGAAAAGTGGCTGACAAGGAAGAGAGGTTATTTTGCCTGCAGAAAGGAATGACATACGTAGCTGAGCTACTACCATCAAGACAGCTTTGAGCACAGTGAAAGATAGAAGAAAGGTATAATCAGAGAAAAGAACTATAATTTTCCAGAACAAGATGGAGAGATTGAGAAAAGACTAACAAGACAAAGGAGCACTCCATTTCAGTGCCTGGCATACACATTCATGCACAGACATTACTTCCTTGGGAGGGGGCTCTTCCTGGCAGGTGGCTCCTGGCAGGTGGGGAAGGGGAGGAACCATCCTGTGACAGAGGAGACTTGCAGCCCCCATACCACCACATCACAGCTTTGGGCAATGTCCACACTCAGGGGAGCATACCCATTGCTTGTATCTTCACTCCTTCCCACAGTTCCTTCCCTCTGAAGCAGGAAGATCCTCCCATTATTTCAGCACAAGGTCTCATTGTCTCCTTCTTTGGCAGACCACCTGATTCTTCTGTACGCTGCTAAGTTGTAAGCAACTTATACTGCTGAGGCTCCTGGCCCCAGAAGTATGGTGCCTGACCCATCTTCCTATTGGCCACCCACTCACTCTCTTTTTCCCTCTGGCATCTTCCACGCTGCCTGAAGAGGTGGGCTGCTGCACCCTTTCCTTCCCGCAGTGTGAAAATATGTATTGACGGTGATTTTAAGGAAGTCAGTGTGATTATGTAGAAGTTTCTTCCAGATTCTCCTTCAGAGCCCTCTAAGTGTACCATTAAATTTACTAAGTGCCAGCCTGTGGTGAGATGGTTTGTCAGCTTCATTCTGCTGCTTTTCTCTTAACAGGACTAACAGGGGGATTAAGATTGTCTTGTGTGTTTTAGTAGACCATAAAGGAACAGGAATGCATGTGAGATGACAGACCCTTTAGAATAGTCTGGAGTACAGATGAAATAAAATTTCCAACACTGACCCTGACTACCACAATAGTGATAGAATTATAAGGGAGTTAATGTTTATGAAAAATATTACCAAACCAGAGCTCTTTGCCTTTACATAGAGGCTCCTAATGTAAATAAGAATAGCAAAAGATGGGGATGGAAGATGAGACAAAAAGTGGTACATCAGAGGTGTTCTGTGAATGTTTTTAGATGGGCAAAATTCATTATTTTTTCATACTGAGTTAATTTTCAGCTAGCAAAATGCAGTGAATTTTCAGATAACAAATAAGTTATAGGGCTCTGAAAACGCACATTTGAAAAAGCAGATCCAATTAATTGTATACAGTGGTCCTGTACAAGATCTTTTTCAACCATCAAAGGGGAGGAATGCAGACTGAAGGGGATGGAAGCTTGAGTAAAGTCAATCAAATTGCAACAGCTTATGAGCTTGTCCTGTATGACCTTGTTCTATGAACATACATTTCTCATTCTATTTAAAAAGTAGATCATACCTGTGATTGTAAGTGAATGTTTTCAGTTTCACACTTTGGGTAAGTAAAAAATACCAAAGTAGTCTGTTAGTGTGACTCTTGGAATGCACTGAATCTGCTGAAATATCTTTCCTGTTTGTTGGTCTGTAACCAAGGATTTCCATGTTCAAATTGTGGCCTCTGTTTTGCTTTGACAATATTATATCTTTCTCCTTTCAAGGTTTGTTACTGTCATTCTTTCTTAATCCTAGTTGGAATGATTGTTATATAATATTCCAGTTTCTCAGTCTAGTTGTGTGTCAGCACAGCTAGTACTTCTGTCTTCTTTTTTTCATGTTTGGCAGAAAGAAAAAAGATTCTTGATTAACTGTATTCTAAGTTCCTTATGAACATACTTTTTTGCATTTCCACCTATAGTAACACCAAAATATTTTCCTGTCAAATTACATGCCAAGGAATATCTAATTAAGTCTAGATTCTAGAGATGAAATTCAGCACTTTTTCTTGGTAGTGTGACTGCATAATGCTGTCATTTTTCACTCCTTACTCTGGTATAAGGAGTAGATTGTTCCCCTTAAATATAGCTAGATCTCAAAAAATCTGTTGGAACAAGTTGGCTAGTGACAATCCACTTCAATATTTATTTAATGTTCCCTGTGCTATAGTGAGTTTTACAAATGCAATCTTTGGAAGGCCCAGATGAACCAGACTGACATAAGGCATAGTGAATTGATCTGTTAAAAAAAAATGAAACATCCAGTACTGTGTGCACAGTGCTCCACAAATAGCTGCCTCCCCAAAATAACCATTAGGTCTTCAGTTAGCAGACTGTTCGTATGCATGCATTCCTGTCCTTTCATATCTCACTACTTTTGCTTGTTATGTGGACAACTGTGATTGAAAGGGGGAAGCAGGAGGAGAAAGGCAATATGAAAAGCTTGAGTGATAATAATTTTGAAGAGAAAGGATATCAATACACTAACAGAATTAAAAACTGTCCCAGCACTTTAGGATGAGAGGCAAAGGGTAGTTCTGTTAGACCCAGCTCTCTGCTCTCCAGCTGCCCCTTTTAGTCCCCCAACTAGCAATCACCTCCAGAATCATTCCACCACTGTTCTACCTGGCCCTTACTCCCCAGTTACCTGCAGTATCCTTGAACCATCAGATGTGCCAATAAACCACATTTTCCCTCACTGAAATTCCTCCCAAATCTAACCCATACCTACCTCAAGCCTGGACACTTCCATTCTCATATCCAGCATTGAAAGATGCTTTATTCCTTCTGTGAAACCTTCCCTGCTGCACTACAATCACTCTGTGACCTGCCTGTGTCAGACAGCCATCCATCTGGCTTCCCTAGAGGAGGCTGAAAATCTCTTCTCTCCCTCAGGTTACAGTCTCTGCTTAACTCATTGACACTGTATTTATTGCAAGGTCAGAAACAGCAGCAACAACCTGGAAAAGACAGCAACTTGCAGGGAACTCAATATTCAGCTTCTCTGGGATTGATGAAAAGGAGTTCCACAGAAGCCACCTCCTTCTTGCCACAGTCTACATGTCTTGCAGAAATGTGTGGAGGTACTGAAATATCCTGAGACTGGTTTGGTAAAATCACACCAAATCCCTTGCTGGCACAGGGGATCCTTTAGGTTATTATACATCAGTCACATTGTCTTGTGTTTGCAGTTCACCTGACATAGCAGGGTTATGAATAACACTAAACCTCACTTACTCCTTGCATTGTGCTCAGTCCTTCCATTTAATTGCTGGTGACCATATCAAATGATCTGATTTTATTTTTTTTTAATCTGGGGAACTAAACAGGTGCCAGTCTTCTCCTGCTGGTGGCTAACAGTGCATTTATACTTTTTCTTGCCTTGCATTTTCCCACGTGGCTCAATGTCCTCAAAGGGTGTGCAAATGCAAAATCTGGGGCATGACGCAAAGCAAATATTCTGTTGTTACATTAAAAAATATGGATGAGCAATCAAAATGTGGGCAAATGTAATTCAAATTCAAATGTAGCCTTTAGATTTCTGTTCTTTTCTTATCTAGAAAGTCAAGGAATTAATTTCATTCTGCAAGGTAGCTATTGTTTAAAAACTGGCCCAAATGAATCTTTAATGTAATATGAATTCTACTGAATTTAATCCTACAGGCTTTCCCATTTGGTTAGAAGGACATAGTCTCATGGTCAGAATTATTTTAGGAAGGCTGTTATTCTTCCAGAACTACATGTTGTCTAATGTGTTATTGCACTGGTAAGATACTACTTTTTTCTTGGTACTCATTTTCATAGGTCATGCTCTGACATGTCTCTGTTGCACAATACATATTCCAGTGGTAGTGACTATATTTACCATAGTTCCTTGACTTGCCTTAAAATCTTGTTTCCAAATACAATGTTTGCTTGTCTCACTGCTTGTTCTGATCAAGTGTGAGGCTTGATTCCTCATTCACCTTGATGAACACTTATTCATGTGAGTAGCTTCACTGGCACCCGTGTAAGGGCACACAAACTGCAAAATACTGACTGTTTTCAGGGATTAATGTTCTAATAAAAAATCTCTTTTTCTTCAAAACATTTTCTAGTTATAAAATTGATAATTAACTTTATGATGAGTTATAAACAAAGCTATGAGTAGCTGAGGATGCAGGTCATACCTGTAAAAAGGCACTGTAGACATCGGCAGAGCCAAATATATTCACAATTACTGTATATGGATGAAAAGTGAGATACACCTATAATGTTTGTCATGTACATAGTTAAGAAATCCATGTTATATTTTTATCATTTTCCACCCCCCATCCCCTTCTAGCTTTTAATACTACATAGGAGAGTGACTTTAAAATTTTATCTATTAGAAATTGGAGTTTTGCTGAAATGAAAGCATTTTGAAAAGAAATGTCATTAAAAAAAATTTCATTGAAAGATGCTGAAACAAATTCTAAGATTTTTTTTCAACAGTGTCAGAACATATCTGAAGTATAAATGTCTACACAGACATAGCTCTTGCTGTGGTCAATGGAGAGAAACACAGACTTTCATTGTAAAGTAGCCATCTAATGTAGAGCAGATTCACTGTGTCCTAAACGTGCCTGTTTCTCTCAGCTGATGATTAATGGTGCAGAGGGACTCAGTTGCTCAAACACAGGCAGCTAGCCCTATTTTAGATACCTGAAGTGCGGCTGAGCTCCAGCTGCTACTCCAAAGGGCATGGACCTCCTGCACCATATCTCCTAGCTCTGTGAGAGTGGCTTCGTTACCACGCGGTGTCTAAAATGGCACCATATCTCTGTGCTTAGGTAGCTGAATATCTCTCAAAGTTTATTTTTTCACTTCATTTCATTTTCACTTTGAGCTTTGTTGCATTTTCTCTTGATGTTCTCAGGGTTCAAGTTTTCTTTCCATCACCTTGGTATATGCCAGAGGAACTTAATTGTTACTGGCCACTGAAAATCACTTCTTTCTCTACTATTAGCTGCAAAAGCAGCTCTTAAGTTACTCTATGCTGCTTCTGTGGAAAAATAGCATCCTCAATACCATGAAACAAGAATATGTTGTGACATTGGGTATTCTAGCATGTAGTTTTTAAGGATCTCTAATAGGAATAGCATGTCTGTTGCTTGCCAAATCAGTTAAAGCCAGCTTTATCACTAGTTTTAGGTATGAAATAATACATTTATTTAAAGCTAGAAGCTGTAAATTTGTAACAGTAGAACACAGCTGAAAACAATATACACTCTGTTAATGTTATACTTATTGCAATACCTTTCTCAGTTACTTCAGCATCTCCTGTACCTTCTACCTGAAATCTCATATTGATTTTCTGTGATGGCTATGTTTCTGTTATACAAGATGACTGTTATGATCTCCTTCCCCGTGGTGCGCAACAGAAGGTGAGTGTCACAGATCAAAAGCTATGACCTGCCTGTATTATGTCAAGTTAGAATGCCCTCATCTTGCATAATTCCTTCTTATGAAAGCTTCCACCTGCATTTACTGTAGTTGTGTAATGAGACATCACATGGTGACATGAAGGATGAACCTTCTATTGTTTTCTTGAGGTCTTTTTAGTAACATTTTGATTGTATATCATACTGGAATATTCCTGTCTAAGTCTCTCTTCATACCTTTTTCTCTGCTAAAGATATTTTTGGGATATGTTGGTAAAATGAGTTACATCTTGTTAGGAAAAATGTGGGATATATAGTCTTCCTACCAGGGGCATGAGGAGTCTTCCCATATGAACAAAATATACAGATTGTATATGATTCCACATAGAATATAACTGAGAGAAAAGTGCTGAAGGTGAATAGCATTCTTCACTCATTGTACCCAAACCTGTGGTGTTCTCTCATCATTAAGTTTAACCCTTTATATTATATTGTAGTACTTGGGCATTATTGAAATCACATTTCCACAAGAAGACTATTCCTTTTTTGAAGTCTCTCTGGCATGTGGGAAATACTTTGAGTTTGGTCTGGAATTAAACTGAAAAGTTATTACTTGTAAATATTATTATTACCTATATTATCAAACTTGAAGTATTCCAGACTGAACGGTGCAGATGGGAATCCATGCATACATTAAAAAAACCCCTGTCTGACCGGTTTGCTCTTTTAGAGGAAATTATATGGAGGGTACTTCCTATCACCAGGCTTTTCAGGGTTCATTTATAAAGTTCCACAACAAAAGTTGGAATTCTCCCTGGTCTAAATAGGAAATCATTGGCTGCCACTATTATCTTTCTATCACTTCAGGTGCACATCAGCAAACATCTCTCTTGCTTGGTGTTAATTTTCAGTACCAAGAAATAAGGGAACTGGTTTTCAAACAGTATGTTAGTACTTCTCAATTACAACTGATCCATGAATATGAAGGGCGTTTTTTTGTCCATGTTCCAAAAATAAAGAGGATTCAGTGAAGTTATGCTGATTTTTTTTTCCTGAATTGAATCATCAATTTTAGTTCATGTGTTTTCTCATTGATAGAGGCTCTGCTGTGATAGTTCTGGTTTTACTTTCCATTAGAGTATATCTTGTCATCTCGTAGAAAGTTTACTAAAAGCTTGACTTTGAGATTAGTTCAAATGTGGTATTCATTGAACACACTTAATCTTCTAAATTCTCTGATATTGATCTGCAGAAAGAGAAGCTTATGCCTTTTGATGGAGATTTATTTCTTTAGCCCAAATTGATGATGACCCTCATCCTATCATATTGTTGGCCAATTTTCCCCCCTACTTTCAGGGACAGTACAACATCTTGATAATTTTTGCATTATTAAACTTCAAAATAAGCTTTGCCATTGTAAAGCACTGCTTCTTGCAAGTATGGCAGTATCTGTAGCTTCCAGTTATAAAAAAATAACATATAGATTAACTGTTTCTGTGCACAGACCAAAATTTAGTGCTGTTTTCGAAAGTTGCTAACAAATCTTTTGATAAATATTTACCTACCATGAGCCCCTTCACTTTGCACACTGGAACAAAATGTTTTCTTCTAGTCAAAAAACACAAGGGGGCAGTTTAGGATTACAAACCAACAACAGTATAATAAAAGATACCAAAAAGTTCAGTTTTAGAAAAGTAGCTTTTCTGAATCTTCAAATTAGGGTTGCATAGATGCAGAAATTACCCTTAGCACCCAGAGACTTCTGGTCCAGACTTACAGACAAGAAATATAATAACGCAGACTGGATTTTAATATAGCACAGGCCTTTAGTCAATGAAGGGAAAAGAGGGAAGAAACAGCTCATACCATCTGGGTGTGTTGGAAGGATCTTTCTCAAACATGTTTTCCTTTTGCTCAAGAATTTACATGCATCAGTTACCAGAACAGATAAGACAATGTTTCAGTTCACAGTTTTAATGTGACAGGGATTAGTGCAGCCAGCTGCACCATAGCACCGAGATAGAGTTAAACTGGATTTGTTTATAATTTACCTTGTTTCCTGTAGAGAGTCTAAACCAAGCTTTTGCAACATAGACTAAACTGCTGTACTGAAGAAGGAGGGTCATGAATAAAGGCTGTGAAAAGAATGACTAGATGTGCCAGTTGAAACTTTTATCTTGCCATGGATACAATGCAAACAACTTGTCCTTTTCTATGGAAAGCTCTTAACATTTTTATTGTTACATATTCTAACTACTTTACTGCACTACAATATCAATTTCCATAACACTGCTTAGCCAGGAGCAGCCCAGAATGATTCACAATTCAGTAAAAGCTTGCAGATACCTTGCAGTGTGCCTTTGCTTTATGTTAATTTCAAGTGTACAGGAAAGGTAAACCCAGAGGAAGGCAGGGGTTTTCTTCATGATAGGATGACTCTTGGGAAATTGCGATAGGAGATGGGAAAGTTATGATACCAAAGTATGTCCCCAGGCCTGCCTTATGTCCCTCTCACCCTCCAGTGTTTTGGAAGAATTAAAGGAAGTAAGGATCCCCAGGAGGGGGGACTGACTGACTTGATTAGTATTCATTTTGACATCTCCTGTTGCAGTACTTAAGGAGCAGGCGGCTATAGCACCACAGGAGAACCTACAGAACTTTTGTACCCCCAGGCCAGGCTGGCTTCAGCTCTGTGGTCTCATCATAAATGCTTCCACTGAGCTATTCTGTACTGCCAGCCACTGGTCAGAATTCGGGGCACAGGCAGAGTCTGGAGCCTGAACTCTTTGGCTGCTTAATGGGTGGCTCTTGCATGGTGGGACACAGGGGAGGAGAAATCCTTAACTAACTTCAGGCATGACTGTGTGCTATCAAGCTAGGAGATTTTGCTAAAGGTGAAAAACTCAAATATTACATTCTTTCCAATGATCTGAAAAATGGTTGCTGTGATTGGATTATCCTTCTGTAGCAGGAAGCTCCTCCTCCTTTCTGAGGATGGCCTAAATACATTGGGTTCTACCTGAGGCAATGAAGCTGATGGTACACAAAGGTAGCTCTCTGCTTGAAGTCATCACAGTGTGACTGCATCGTTTGGAATGTTTTCTGTGGTTCTCTGATAGCTTTTAGAACTATTTAGAAGAGAAAACACTTTTGTATCATAACCATGGGATTTTTACTGACTAGATTTTTTTCCTGTGTTGATTAGAGAAAGTGCAGAGCACTGTGCACATATGCACAGTGGACTTCTCCCATTCTTAAATCCTTTATTGAATCAGAGGTGGCACTAGATAGAATCAAACCATGATATTTTCCTCACGGTTCTGCAGTCTACGTTGCTGCCTAATGATTTAGTCAAGGACTCATTTAGTAGGAGTCCGTGGAGCAGTGCCACTATCGTGTAGTAAAAGCTCTTAAAATGAACTTTCAGACTGGCCTTAGATTCAGATTAGATTAGAATATTCAGCAGCGATATATAGGGATATGATTTCCATACACTGTGAACTTCTGTCAAATTTAATGGTCATAGGGTCCTCAATCCCTCATATTTATTTCCTGAAGAGAATTTAGTCTAACCAGCTTTTCCTTTTGGAAAGTTGAATGGTCTCTGTATGGTATCTTGCAAAACAGGATTAGTATCTGTCAAATGAATGAATAAAACAAAAATAAAAAGAACACGGTATCCAGGAGCAGCTGGTAATTGTTGTCAATGACAGGGTACTTTCACTGCACTTGGATTATTTTATTTTATACCTGAGAATGGGAGGAATATTAAAAAAGTTCAGTTTTCGCAGTTTTTGCATTTCTTCCAAAGCATAAAGTCCTGTTCAGATTTGCTACCGCCTACTCACGGCTTATTCCCTATATGACACTTGAGTAATTGTTATAAACCATTTCCATCTGTGATTTACTTTGTGTTTCCTATTGCAGGTGACAGTTAATGTATCTTGTCTGCTGCTATGAAATAAAAAAAAAAAAAAGGTCTGAAAATGCTAAGAACAAACACTTGTAAAGATGGGGGCAGGAAAAAAAAGCTTTTATATTTTCAAAATTTATGTGCTTTGCAAATCTCTCAGCCCACGATGTAATCATTGTTAGGATGCCTAGAGTATCTTCTTTCCAGAAAAATACAAGTGAGGCTAGGATAACACTACTGAAGAATTTGTATTTCTATGGTAAATTCATTTAGCTACCAAAGTGATGTAGTGTAGACAGTAAGCAAATATTTGGTGTTACAGATTTCCACAGACTTTCTAAGCTTACTCTGCATTTTGCTCCTGGCTTCTTCCAACTGAAATCTACTGTCATCAGAAGAGTTATATCATAAGTAAGTTGTTTCACCTAAGGTGAACAACAGAACCTTAAACTAATAAAACTTGATCACCACTGGAAGGACAAAGATGTAACAAGCAAGGCTAGGGTAGGTAGTGTTAATTCTGAATACATCTGTTGACTAGAACTTTGCATCTGGAAGTGGAACAGATCAGGAGGTCATACACCTAGTTCAGAGAGAGGAGAAAATAGTGAGTGACCATGCTATCTTTGAGAAAATCTCATGCTATTGCTAAGTTTTATGCCTACCATAAAATATGCAGGTGTCATCTTCATTTCTAAATGTGCTGTCTTTGAAAGAGGATGAAATATCTATGCAACTGTTTCACTTTCCCAATGCTGACAGTTTGGTAATATTAAGAATGAATTTTACCTGTCCCTCAGCTAGTTAATTAGATGCATTTTCTAGTGCAAAGGACATTTTTAATTTCACCACGACAGCTTCAAGTGCACAGAAAAAAGGTACAGGTGTCTCATAGCTAGGTACATCAATAATCACTCTAGTCCAAATCAGTGACTGGCAAACCATGAGCTACAACAGAAAAAACACAACGGCTGCAGTTTTGACAGATAATGTAAAAATGAAACTGTGTAGTAAGAATATAGTTTCAGATGTTGATGACACAGGGAGTGTCTGGTGTACATGCAGATGCCATGAGTGTACATGGGAATTGTTAGTCTAAAATGATCCATAGTACACTATTTATTACATTGATATCAAGCTTTTAGATGCTTCCATGCTTAAGCACATAGCTTAATCAAAATCTTATGAACAGTATTTTGGTGGAAAGTCCTTAGCTCTGTACACCTTGAAATGTCTTTTTAATGCACTTGAACACTCTGCAGCTTGCAATAAATTATCTTCTCTTTAGGAACAAATATATCATTTGCAGCCTTGCCAAACTCATGCTGTCCTTCTTAAGTCACTTTTTTCTTCTTTCTTTCTTTATCTGTTTATACATAAATTTAGATTATTATGTAGATTATTCCAGATAACTTTAGCAAGTGAGAAATTGTGGTTTAGTTCTGTTTTTGTGAGGGAGACTTATTAAGCACTTTGTCAAATCAAACGTCAGTGGAAAGTCTGTGGAAAAGGCTGGTGAAGAAATAAAAAGACTATGCACATAACTCACTAGGCATAAAGTGTCTTTGTGTCCTAGGACTTATTCCTACTAGATACTGCTGGGCAGTTCCCATAGACATTGAAAGGAATTTAGGGTGTTCAATATTGCACAGTAGGTCCATAACATCTGTCTAGCTTTTGCCCTAACTTTCAGTTTTTGGCGACATGCTTAGTCTTAATGTTTGCTCGTCATTTCATCCCTTCCATTTCAGATTTTCAGCATTCCCCAGTTATATTGTGATAGTCCCTCAGTTTGATGAATAACTCAATTTCTGCCAACCTGAACATGCAGTAATAAATAAAACTGCCCAAATTCTTTCATAGCAGTTCATGTCTGGAATGCAGAATGTTCTTCTGGTATTGTCCAGGTGTCCTCTAAAGAAGATAAAATTTGCTGTGCAACCTTCCATGTCTTGGATATACCATTATGTCTTCAGCAGTTGGAGTTCTCCATGGTTTTCCTTAATACCTTTTGTCAAAATCCATACATGAGAGGAGTGAAAATGAGAAGCTCTTTCCAATAAGACTGAAAACTGCTGCCCTAGTTCTCATTTTACAAGATTTGGTAGGTAAAAATCATTTTGGAAAGAATGCATTTTAAAGCTGCATTTATCCCAGTTTCTGTTTC
>WAAD01028319.1:88167-99244 GCA_013389945.1 Fregata magnificens
TTTCTAATTTGGATGCAGACACTCAGTTTCAGTTGAAAAGGTAGGAGTTTCTCCCAGCCAGGCTACTTTGGTGACAATGTCACTTCTGCTTGAAAAGTAGGAGCTGTGACTTTGAAATTCTCTAGTCCAAAGTGGGAATTAACTTGAGGCATTTTTTATTTCTTTCACATTCTATGGTAGGTCATGGAAAGTCAAACAGCAGCTCTATCTCAGTATCTACTGACAGTGGCATTATCTTGAAAAGTACCTAAAATATGAAATTATGAGATTTCTGAAGATGGCAGAAATACTTATGTGCCAGGAAGAAGTAGAAGTTCAGATTTGTTTTGGTGCTGAGTGTTTTTATTGGCTATCTCTTTGTGCCCTTTTCTTTGTGATGGCAACTCTGACCCGCCTCTGGAAATCCTCCCACTCACCATTAACTGGATGGACTAGGGGTCTTATGCAGCCTCTCTGGGGCTGTATTAATGGAGGAAGGATAGCTGGATGATGCTGGGAAAGGGGATTATCTTTAAAAATCAGGCTTTTAAAATCTTCATTCTTTCTGACATCCTCATTAGTTAGTTAATATTTATGGGATCTGCCTTTACATGCCAGTTAGAGATAGAGCTCTCACTGTAGCTGGTGGTGATTCTGTAGCTGAAATGCTTATGACTCACAATGATTGAAACTCTTGTGGGTTGCCTGTTTAGCTTGTACGTCTAAAGAAGGTATATTATACTAACATTCAAACCTCTCAGAAATGTTTTAAACAAATGTATAATTATTGTTAGCTTTGCCTCTAATAATTTTGCTCTGTTAAGCTTCTGAAATACCTTGACTTAGACTTGGTTACTTAACGAATCTAAAGCAGCAGGCAGATGGCTTTTCATCTATTGTTAAGTTTAAAGGGCTTACTGCTGCTAATTATTTTGAAATGGATTCCTACGGTATTATGCATTATTTCAATGAATAATGCAGGAGTGGCAATTTATTGGCAGAACATTCACAGAAGTGCCATAAATCTAGAAATAACATAAAAGCAGAATGGATACATATTTTAAAAGCACAGCTTGGGGAATCACATTAGTGCAACTCTATAAACCTTCTTATAAGGGTACATATTTTTAAATATGATCAAATCAAGAGATTTTCGGTGAGAGGCTGGGGTTTATTCTACATATTATTATGACAGCTAGGAGACTTAGTTCTTGAAATTGAAACTTGTGTACTAGATTTGTGCAAACTCAGGAGGAAAAAAAGACAACCTCTGCTCTCAAGAACTTGCAAACCAAATACAAACCCAAATGCAGCACCTGGATACAGTCACCCACAGGTGAGCGAGTGAGGAGTAACAGGAAGACATGCAGAGTTAATGTCATAGGCTGTATTCTCCGAGCAGCAGCAGCCTGCATTTTTTTGTAAGCACCTCTTCAAAGGAGGGTGTAAGAATGAAAATGGCAATAGCTAATGAAATAGCTTTGCAGTTGTTTGAAGTAAGCCCTTTCCAAGCTTGAAGAGCAGTTAGAGAACTGAACAACAGAGAAATCCCCTACTAAATACAAAGAGAGAGAGTAAAATGTAAAAAGTTTTTTATTATTTTATTTAGCATAAAGTATGGTTTTGTAAAAGACATTTCAGTCTAGGGATGCTGACACTCATGAAAATACAGCTGCATAGTTTTTTGAGGTTTAAACCTCTGACAAAGCAGCATCAGCTCTATCTCATATGCACTGCATTTGGTTGCATTGTAGGGCACAGGGATTTAGACAGTTATTTTTACAGATGAAACAACATTTAAAGACATTTAAATTACCTGATAATAACCACTACTGGAGACAGGATACTAATCTGGGTAAACCTTTACTGTGCCGCAGTATGACTGCTTCTGTGTCCCTTCCATTAGATTTGCCTGTAGTATTGATATAAATCTTATAGAACTGATTCTTGACAACCTTTAGTGTCAGACAAATCCTATAATACAAGAGGAAGTATATACAATGGGAAGTACTTCTTAAAACGGTGATGTTATAGAGCAAATAAAAATGGCAAGATAACAAAGAAATCCTTGATTTGTTTGCCAAAGCAAAGGAATCAGGTTAGTTTTAGTTGTAGAAGTGTATTGAAAAACTTGGACGATAAATTGAATACCCTATAGCTAATTTAAGGAAGTGAGCCACTACATTCTTTTGAGATTACTGATTATTGTTTTGTATACTTAAGAAATTCAGTGTAAGGTTCACAGTACCTCTTAGCATTTGAATTTACGATTAATATGTAGAGCCCCTACAGCTGCAATGTATTGTAGTGGCTCAATCAGATTAACGATATATAAATCAAAGAGCATGCAAGTAAGTCTTTACATTACAGACATTTTTTTGAAACCAGTACTAGCTGAAAAGTAAGTAATGAGCATTTAAAATATACTGGCATATACAAGCTCAATATGTTAAAGCACATAAGTTTAAGTGTGTGAGTAGTATATAGTAGATATAATATAAATCACTAGTAGTACAAACTTAAGTATATGCAACTATTTGCTGTTATAGCTTTGTGAACACTTCTATAAAATAGAAGTTTACATTCTTAGGTACAAAACCTTTATTTTTTAATTACGTTACAAATGTACTGATAAATCAAACTGAGAGGCAAGCCCAATCCTCACTTCCCTGCTGAAATAAATACATTTCTAGAAATGAAGTCCATATAAGAAATCATGTACCCAAGGTCACTTTGTGGAAAGGTTAAGTTAGTATTAAGAGACTCCTAAATTAACATTTGATAAAAACGAATCCAATAATATTTTATTTTATGATCATTGTACATCTGACAGTGTAAAGGATCTTTTGCACTTGTGCCTAGGGGCCTCAGCCAAGAACATGGGTCAGTGTCAGAAGCAGTTTATATGCTTTATGCATACAAGCTTCTACCATAAAGCAATGGAAATATATAGACAGAAGGTTTTAAAGATAAGCAGTGTTAATACTTCCACCTTAAGCAGATCAAGGGAATTATGTTTAAATTTTAGAATACATTAAGGCTCCTAAATTAATTTTTAAGCGGTAAAATAAGTAGACTGCTGTTTGTTTGTTATGGAATTGTATGAGTCATTTTTATGTTAACCATCACCACCAACCTGTTAACCAGATGCTGAACATAACAACTATGCTGAGGAGATGTGATTCCAGCACTGCCAGATAAGATAGGATTTTCTACATCGATTTTGATAGAAATGCTAGACTGCAAGAATATAGGTGGTAGGTTACATCAGGGTAGCAATTAAAGTAATCTAAAAGTTTAACCCTATGAAAATGAAGAGAAAATGATAAAGCTCATAAAATCAAAGCACCAAAATCATTCATGAAGTATGTATGCTGCTCTCTTTGGTTCTTTTCTGAGGACTGACTTGGTCTAAATCATTTATGGAAAGCCATATTATGACCTGATTAAATTTAATTGTCTTAACTTTCTAGGAGAAATAATTGTAGCTCCACCTACAGAGATACTCAGACTAACCTGATAACTTACCTGATATATATGCAGGGCGAGTAGGTCTTTTCTTATTGCAATAAGTTTAAACTATAAAGTTCCTTAAACAATGGACAAGACTCTCAGTAGTGTAACCAACTGAAATCAGTGTACTGAAAAATATCATTTGAACAAAAGTGTACAAAATTTTCCACACAATAACACAAGGCCTATGGCCTCTCCAAGGGATAAAACAGTAATTAGTGAGGCAGAATTTTATCAAAGTAAGGTAGCAACAATGACTGTATGGAATTATAAAGGTATTTTATTTTTATTAAGTGTTAAAGTATTCATGCATGGTTGATGCCAATTTACAGAGTGTACATAGCTGAACATTTAGTACATCTGATTTTAATTAGCTGAACTATACAGTATGCACGCTAGTAAATGGAAACTGGTTGAGAAAATATTTGACAGAAATTTCTATTTATATTTTCATAATTTTCTGTAGGTTTTGCTTTTCTGTAAATAACTTCATTCAGTGACAAAAAGTACTACACTTCAGAATGGAGTATTTATAATGGATGTTTATAGTCAGGACTATTATTTTGTCCTGATCTACTCAGATTTTTTGTGAAGATGCATACACAAGGTGCTATTAGAAAAAGCTAATATGATCAGTTACCCTGAGTTTTCCTAGTGTCTAGCAAGCCTGAGGTTTTTTTGGGGTAATTGTTGCAAATATTTCAAGAGCAGTTTTGAGACTGACAAGCATAAGACTTTGTCAGTTATTAGATTTGGGCAACTCCTTCCAGCTGGTAAAGAAAAGATTTTTGCAGGGCTGCTGCATTTGTCTTCAGGAGGAAGATGAGGGAGAATTTGCACTAGAGTATTCCTCCATCCTTAAGGTGCCTGAAAGGTTAGATTTTATAATGATCACTCAGTCGTCCACTTATAAAGAGCTAAATGCTTAATACTAGTGTCAGCTGCATTTCCAAATTAACCACATCCACTGTGAATGAATTACACTGTGAAACAAGTTTTGAGCTCTCTTGATCAATATATAATTTTTTTTTTGGTACTCTTCTGAACGTATATATGGATAGACAAGACTTCTTTACTTAGAATATAAAGAAAAAGATCTGATTGAATTCTTCGGCATTTATATTTCCACAAATTTCCCTGAAACTCACTTTAGTGCTTTTTCTTGATCTTCTGTTTTCTTTTCAGTTGAGTTTCTTTGTAGGCCTGACAGTCTAAAGCCTCTTGGAAAGCCTGCTTTGCTCTGCATGTCCTCATTCAGCGCACAGGGTAGTGACTGTCATGACCATGATTCTAATAAGATAGTCATAGTGTCCCTGCCAATATTCTGACACCACCCTCTTTGGAGGTGCACCAACCTCTGGATGTGCCACCTAATCTAGGCACATGGGTGTACAAAATTCCAATATAAAAGAAATGGCAGGTTAGACTTATATGAACTTGAGCTGAAAAGCCAAGTTCAGTAGGTGGCAACTACAACACATCCATGTCCCTGGTAGGTTGAGCCCTTTTTTTTTTTTCCAGCAGTGGGAAATGGAGAACCACTGGAACTGAAACTGTTTCAAGACTTTCAGTGAAATTCCAGGAGCCAAGAAGAGCTTAAATAGAGTCCCAACATGGCAAGCTGCCTCCAGCCTGACACAAAACCTGGGACCTGGGAGAGCAGGACAGTCTGGCTCCCAGATTCTTGGTTTCTCAGCATCCTAGGTTTACAGGGACAGAACATCCCAATATTTCAGACAGCATATAGTACCTTTCTAGCTCCTCAGGTGCCCAACAACCTGCAAACAGGTTGCTGAGGTACCAATGCTATTATGTTCTCAGAAGCTCACTGAGTGGAGAGACCAAAGCACCGTAGACTTTCTGCTTCTTTGGAAGCCAACATGATGAGCTATCTGGCAATTTTGGCTTGTGCTTTTATTACCAGTTCATACCTAATTGTCACTCTGCTTTTTATTAAACAAATTCCTCCCTGAACCCTTTCTTTGCCAACATTCTGGGTTTAGCCCAGAGGTTTTTTTCCTCTGGAAGTCTATGAAGAGGGAGATATAGTAGAAACAATCCTGTAAACTCAAACTGCAGTGTTTGGTTTCTTAAGAAATGTTAAGAACTGAGAGTTTGCTTCCAATCAAGACATAATAAAAATATCCAACACTTGACATTTCCCAGAGATGGTTCAAGGTAGTTCTACTAGCAGATAGATGCTGTGGATCACCTAAAAACTAACACAGTAAATTACATGCTGTTAATCACAAAAAATATGAGCACTACAGCACTTCATATCCCATAAGATCTTCTATTTATATAATATCCATGACAGTTCTATGGCCCAAAAAGTCTAGAGGCAAAAATGAACTACTCTCCTGAGCTGTCATCTGAATGAACGTTGTTCTAGTAGTAGCAAAGCAAAATAAACAGTTAGGAACGGGGGATATGAACATTTTACAATCTGGAGAGTTAGCAATTCAAAGGGCACTAGGGTGGAAATGAGTAAGAAAAAAATTAGTTTTATTGTAAGTGTTGCTGCAATTGTACAATATTTCATATTGCTTTAAATTACATTGAAAGAATCACATATATCTACCAGCAGATAGGGAAATGCATGGTAAAAACTGACTAGTTCTCCTGAGTCACCTTAAAGGACTCTAATTTGCACAGGACAGATGCAATGGGAATACTTTTATTCCCTCTTACAGTCCCTCAGTCACTACCTGACTTGTGGAAGTGTCAGAGTCAGTATAGAGCATTCCGCTTTTAGACAACAAATAGTTTAATGGTCTTTTTATGTGCTTCCTATTAGCATTCCATAAAGTGCATTTTTTTAATAGGCATTCACTGCCAGGACCAAGTGCCCTACAGATTTCATCTAACTTAACTGAATTGTTCTGTATGAAGCCAGTATAAATTATGTCTGAGACAGAAGCTCATTTGTAACCAAAATTGTGAGGGCCTTATTCATATCTTTTTTCCATTAGTTCTTGGATTTTTTTTTCCTTTAATTCCTGGAATGTATCTGTATATTTAAAGTTGTTTCTTCCATTTAAATTGAAACAAAACTGTTAGTTCATAGAACTAATAAAAAAATAGTTCATAGAAAATACAGTTTTTGTCAATTTCTTCAGCTTCCACTTCTGTCCCAAGTTTTTTTTACTAAGAAAAACAAACAAATAAACAAGTCTTACTATGAAAATGTCCTGTAAGGCATTTGCTACCATTTTCTTTCTAACAAACAAATAGCTGTGGTGTGTCTTTGTTTCTTAAATTTATTAATGTTATTTTTCTGTATTTATGGAAATTCCGAGAAACTGTAACAAAAAGTGATTCTGCTGTAAAATTGCCCTAATTTCAGCCTTGTGGATATTGCTAAAAAGTGTTAAAAATAAAACAAATTAGATTAGTACTGAATCTGAAGACAGGGAATACTCTTCAATTAGAAAGGAACAGAAATATTTTTTCATTGTGTCTAATCATCAAACCCTGCAAATCCAGATAGGACAGGCAGAAATAACCTTCAAAGCTCATATTTAACTCATCATGATCCTTTATTAATACATCTTATGTATTTCTCCTCAGCAATTTAATATAATGAACACTGGAAAAGTGTAGTGAAGATGGAGCATAGCATGCTAGGGGTTTGATCCTGCAGTGAGAGAAGGATCAGACCCTTTCATCTGGAAAGACTCAAAAATAAATATACAAATGGCTTAGATAGGTGTACTCTTTGCTGGGTAAAAAACTGGCTGGATGGCTAGGCCCAGAGAGTGGTGGTGAATGGAGTTCAATCCAGTTGGCGGCCAGTCACGAGCGGTGTTCCCCAGGGCTCAGTTTTGGGGCCAATTTTGTTTAACGTCTTTATCAATGATCTGGATGAGGGGATTGAGTGCATCCTCAGCAAGTTTGCAGATGATACCAAGCTGGGCGGGAGTGTTGATCTGCTCAAGGGAAGGAAGGCCCTGCAGAGGGATCTGGATAGGCTGGATCGATGGGCCGAGGCCAACTGTATGAGGTTTAACAAGGCCAAGTGCCAGGTCCTGCACTTTGGTCACAACAACCCCATGCAACGCTACAGGCTTGGGGAAGAGTGGCTGGAAAGCTGCCCGGCGGAAAAGGACCTGGGTGTGCTGGTTGACAGCCAGTTGAACATGAGCCGGCAGTGTGCCCAGGTGGCCAAGAAGGCCAACAGCATCCTGGCTTGCATCAGGAATAGTGTGGCCAGCAGGAGTAGGGAAGTGATCGTGCTCCTGTACTTGGCACTGGTGAGGCCGCACCTCAAATACTGTGTTCAATTTTGGGCCCCTCACTACAAGAAGGACACGCAGGTGCTGGAGCATGTCCAGAGAAGGGCAACAAAGCTGGTGAAGGGTCTGGAGAACAAGTCTTATGAGGAGCGTCTGAGGGAACTGGGGTTGTTTAATCTGGAGAAGAGGAGGCTGAGGGGAGACCTTATCACTCTCTACAACTACCTGAAAGGAGGTTGTAGTGAAGCGGGTGTTGGACCCTTCTCCCAAGGTAACTAGCAATAGGATGAGAGGAAATGGCCTCAAGTTGTGTGAGGGGAGGTTTAAATTGGACATCAGGAAGAATTTCTTTACTGAAAGAGTGGTTAAGCATTGCAACAGGCTGCCCAGAGAGGTGGCGGAGTCACCATCCCTGGAGGTATTCAAAAAACCTGTAGACGTGGCACTCCAGGGCCTGGTTTAGGAGGCATGGAGGTGTTGGGCTGATGGTTGGACTTGATGATCTTAGAGGTCTTTTCCAACCTTAATGATTCTATGATTCTAAGATTCTAAATCCAGAGACAAGGTTCCTGAATTTGTATTTAGGCATAATACGAAGACCATATTTCTAAGACAAGTTTTTTTCCTTCCCATTTACAACAGAAATAACTACTAGTATGTTAAGTATTTACAGAAACAAGTAATGTCGCTTACAAAGCAGAGTGTTGATAATTTGAGTAGGACTGCTACATGAAGCACATGTTTCAATGTATGATAAGTGACGTATCACTATCATTAACTAATTTTTGTTAACAAACTTTTTGGGCTAGTTAGTAATATTATAGTCCTAAGAAATGTGTATATTTTTGTCATTTAGATCTGTAATGAGATATACTCAGTGGAATGGCATAATTGTCCTCATTACAGAGTTGTTGAAGAAAATGTATGTCTGTTTTTGTTGCTGGGATTCGGACTCTGATCTTGCATTCATTGAAACTGATGGTAAAACTCCTAGTGATTCAGAGATGGAAGGATAGGCCCTCAGTGGAATTGCGTAAGTGGCTCATGGAAGCAGATGGTCCTGCATTTAAATGTTCTTTGGGTATTTTTTTCTTTCTTTCTTTTTTGTACTCTTCTGAATCTGTTATTTGATCATTTCAAACAGAAGGAGGGTGAAAAAAATGCCACAAATCATATTTGATTTCTCCTCAGCATCTCCTCAGCATTTTTTATTGAAAATCTGAAATACAGCTTTCTTTTTATTTTTGCCCTTTTTTTTTAAGTTCCTGGAACAGAAAAAAAAAAAAAAAGATGAAATAACATGTGAGTGTAGGACTGTATTTGGGACCCCTCTGGAGCCACAGGATGTACTTACGTTCTTCTCAGTTTTGCTTCATTAACAATATTTAATCCTAAATTATGTTAAGGTTTGAGATGATCAAATTCAGAGTTGTGTGTGCTCCCCAAATAATGACTCTCTGTAGGATGCAAAAGCTGTGTTCATTATAATGAAGTTACTTGTTCAGCTTAAATCCCAAAATAAATAAGAAGAGCCAAATTCACGTCTCTGCAAATGATAGTCTGACCATGTTGGCACAACTGGCTGGCTGCAGTGAAACTGTGAACTGTCTTGCCCTGTATTCTGTCATTACAAATATGAAAACACAACAGTGGACTTAAGCTTAAATGTTAATAGGCTGTTACAGAGAATGCAAACCCTAAACCTCAACAAGGACATTGGGATGATAGTACTGTATGTTTGCCCACTGCACATGATAAAATACTTTTCAGTAGACTTGACTCAATCCATTTTGATATCTTATTTTCAGATGGTCCAGTATCTTACTTGGGGGAGGGAAGAGAAGTAATTACAGTTAGTCTGTAGAATTATTTATTGAAAGCCAACATGTACATCAGCAATCAATATTCATTATTCTTTACCACTGTGGTGAGCCCTGTTCTGAAAATCGTATGTGAATTTAGCTATCAACTCATGTTGGTGTTTGGAGAAGCTGGAAGCTTATTGTCTGTGTAGGACTAAGTCCTTGAGTCCTTTCAAATGAATGTGTACAAGCTGTCATTTTTTTTTTATCTTTTAGTATGTGCTGTACGGTGTACTTATTTAATGAATATTCCTAAAAATCTCTTCGAGGTCATACATGTGCAGAAAAGAGTGAATAATCACTTGTGAAGATTAAATTAACAATGCGGTGCAAAAAAATGGAGACTTCCTCTAGTGCAAACATGTGTGTCCTCCTGAGTGTAATCAGACTCTTTCCAGGAACTATTTGGTTTGAACTATCTTTTTCCCGAAAGCAAGGTTGAATACATATACAAACGTACATGTGCACACATGTGTACACACCAGCCCCACCCCCCGGATGTAATACCATATGTAATGCGTATAACAATTTCACTTGGTCTCAAGTAAATATCTTTGCCTATTTACTTCACATAAAAAGGCTGAGTGCTGTGCTTCTCTGTGAAGCAAGAGGGTGTGACTAATGGCTTATTTCTCATCTTTCCCAGGTAATTCAGCTTCCTCTAGAGTCACATCTGCTTAGCAACATGGAAAAAACCACCAATGTTTATGTGTGTGTATCCCTGAGTGTGTTCTCCTAAGAAGGAATGTCAGGAATAAGATAATTTTTTTTTTTTTTTTAATACTAAGAAGTCTGATTTTAATTTATTTAATGAACAATATTTCCATAATAGTAGCCACACAATGAAATAATTGTGCTCACATACACTTTAAGTACGACTAAAGTGTGTTACTCTGGTGTTAGTTATTCTGTCAGATCTCTACAAGTTCCAAATTTTAGATATGGACTAAGTTCTTTTGAAATATTGATTATCATGAAAGAGAATTTTAAAATAAAATGTTAGAGGAAAACATGTTGAGAAACTGGAATATCAAAGGTAAAAGTTCTCATTCTTCCTTGGTCAGAAATAGGCTGTATTTTCTTGCTTTGTTGGACTTACATTTGTGATAGGAAGGATAGAATTAAGGAACTATATTTATCTGCGAAACATTAAATGAATTTGATGGCAAGTGTCTCCAGGTCAACATATGAGCCTCATTAGTTTGACAGAAGTGAGGGAGATTTCCTTGCTATTCAGGTATGTCGCAGTAACTTTTTTTTTTCAAGGTAATACATAAATATGTAGATAGTTATGGTGACTCTGCTGATTGCTAACTTGTTCAATGGAGGTAACTTGATTGAAGAAAGAATCTGTGTGCAGTTCTTTGCTTTTTACACTCCTTTTTAAAAATTTTTTAATTTCTTTTTTTTCCCTATATGCTCTTTTGATTAAGCTTTTTTTGCTTGACATTCAAAGACACATAGTTTGTAAAGTGGATTTATTTCCTG
>WAAD01028320.1:205-11992 GCA_013389945.1 Fregata magnificens
GGGGGGGGAATCACACTGGATTAAAAGTGCAGCCAAATTAAAAGCTTACAATGAATGGCAGAAAGGAAAACAACATCAATGAATGCAAATCAGGAACTACAAATTGAAGAAAATCGGTAAGGTAAGCATAGGGACACAAGAGGAAAATAGCGCAAACCACATAACAATGTGAGGAGGGTGTTTTGAATGTACATTGAAAAAATGGTAATCCTGATAAATGCATTAATATATTCCACAACAGAAAGAGTGGATAAAACCAGGAAGAACTAATCATTTCTAGTGTATGATAGAAAAAGGGGGGTGGGAGAGGAAAGCCAAGAACATTTTTAAAATATAGGGTATTTCATCCCCATAGTCCAAACCAGGATCAACTATCCTACCCCATTCTAGACACTGATTTCTAAAACTTGGAACTAAAATTAATCTTCTAGCATGGGAAAGACCATATATTTGTAGCGTCCTTATCCATCCTTGTAAGCTCCTGGTCTGTGAACTGTCTCCCTTAAAATAATTTAACCTGAATACTACTTGCTTTCTCATATCTGGATGCAGAGGCCATTTTGCCATTAATTAAACCTGGTTTCTAGTTATTTGGCTTGCTCATGGAATTTCAGGGAGTAAAATTAACATTATATGTTAAACTGATATAATTTGTAGACTGGGACAACCATTACAGCTTTCCTTCTTGTGCCATCTGGAGGTCATCTTTCTCAATATTTTTGTAAGAAATATTTCTCTAGTAAACTAATTTACATTATCTGTAATACTTTCACAGCTATAGCTCTCAGCAACAGCTAATCCTATTATGGGTATTTTCAAATCACAATATCTTTAGAATATGATCTGCAGTGACCCTGAGACTGTGGAGTTTAAGGGAAGTGAGCAAGACTGACAGCAGAACTATAATCCTGGACTTCAGAAAAGCGAGCAGTAGCCTCTTCAGGGACCTGCTTGGCAGCATCCCATGGGAAACTGCCTCAGGGGGCAAAGGGGTGCAAGAGAGCTGGCTGATTTTCAAGGACAGTCTTCTCAGAGCAGAGAAATGGTCCTTTCCAGTGTGCAAGAAGGCAAGCAAGCATGACAGAAAGCCAGCATGGGTGAAAACGGACCTTCTCTCTGAGGTCAGACGGAGAAAAGTGGGTAGGACATAAGGTGAAAGCAGCAGTACAAAGACATTGCCTGCACATGTAGGAACAGAGTCAGGAAAGCAAAAGGTCAGCTGGAACTGAAATTACCAAGAGAAAATGAGAAAAGCAAAATGAGAGGTGTGTGCATCAGTAGCAAAAGGAAAGGTAAGGAGAGTGTAGTAGAAGAAAAGAGTTCAGTATCACTTAACCCACTTGGACATGCACAAATCCCAGGTACCAGATGGGATACATCCAAGGGTGCTGAAGGAGCTGGCCAATGTCATTGCAAGCCCACCCTCTGCTATCTTTGAAAGGTGACAGCAATT
The DNA here is from genome assembly GCA_013389945.1 of Fregata magnificens. Taxonomy (NCBI): domain Eukaryota; kingdom Metazoa; phylum Chordata; class Aves; order Suliformes; family Fregatidae; genus Fregata; species Fregata magnificens. Next base: position 1,659 of record WAAD01028320.1, read on the forward strand.
GGGGAGGTTCTTGTTGACTGGAAAGACACAAAGGCCACACCCATCTTCAAGAAGAGCAAAAAGAAACCTTACCTCACTCTCTGGGAAGGCTATGGAGCAAATCCTCTTCTAAGACGTTTTTTAACACATGAAAGACAAGGTGATTGAGAGCAGCCAGCGTGGGTTTATCATGGGCAAGTCATGCCTGATCAATTTCATTGTCTTCTGTGATGAAGCAACTGGTGCCGCGAGCAAGGGGAGGGCAGTGGATCTTTTCTAATTTCATTTTAGCAAGGCCTCTTAAAAGTAGGCCATAGTCTCCCATAGTCTTCTTATCACCACATCCATGAGCTACAGGCTGCATAAGCAATGAAGTGGATAGAAAATTTGCTGGACTGCCAGACTCAAAGGCTGGAGTCTGACTAAGTAGAAAGCAGCTCTGCAGAAAAGGATCTGGAGGTCGTAGCAGAAGACAAGCTGAACACAAAGCAGCAGTGTGACTTTGAAGCCAAGAAGCCTAAAAGCACGCTGGCTTGTATTGGCAAGAGCGTAGCCAGCCAGTCCAGGCAAGTGCATCTGGAGTACAGCATCCAGTTTGGGGCTCTCCAGTGCAAGTATAATGTTGGCATACTGGAACAAGTGCACCCTGGGATAGTTGAGAGCTGGAGAACACGACTTATGAAGAAACATTGAGAGACTTCTGCCTTTTCATCCTGAAGAAAAGGCTCAGGCAACGAGACGGGTCTCTTCTGCCTACAACTATGTAATTAGAGGACAGAGTGAAGGCAGAGTCAGACTCTTCTTAGGGGTGCACAGCAATAGGAGGAGAGGCAGTACACCTGTTTAGAGCAAAAGTTTACACTAGACGACCTCTGGACAACCCTTCCAAACCAAATTATTATTCCATGATTCTTACATATACAGAGCAGAGCCAATAAACTTCTATTTCTAGAACTAAACAGTTATCTAAATTTCCTCTTAGTCCCCTAACAGTCTACATTTTAGATAGTGGTGTCCTCTACATTGTCTTTTGTTAATTAGTGCGATCACTAAAGATTTACACCAGTGTTGTGGCTGAGATCATAACTTCATTGGAATTGTAATCCAGCTTGCTGCATCCTGTTGTACAAGAGGACAAATTTTATTGATGCTAACTGTTCTGCAAATTTAAAAGTGTGATTTGAGTAGCTTAATATTGATCTAGATTTCTAGAAGCTGCTTCTCTGCTACTGTCTGAGATGAGACCAGTACTCCTAAATATTCTAATTTCTGTAACAGATTAATTAATGTACTGGAGTTGAAATTTTTAATGCTGTATATTAAATTGTACTTCTTATTAAGAAGCTTTAGGAGATCCTAAACAGGAAGGTTTTCCAATCTGGAGGAGACAGCCCCCTCTTTCAAACTGTTCATAATTTGAACTCAAAATGGCTAAAGAATACTAAAAGACAGAAAAAGTAAGGTGGAATGGAATGATGACGCTTATAATAAAAGTAGGAGATGCTTCCAGCTGATTTTGGTATGTTTTGCTTATTTGGTATATTCCTAGGAAGATTAGAAATATGTAGGAACATTATCATCATACATTCTACTCTCACTTCCACCACTGTCTTTTGTATATTTAAGTTAGTGAGAGCATTGTATCACCTGTATTCTCTTCCATAATCAATGTAGTAAGTTTCCAAAGGTCATATTTACATAATTACACATGCAGAGCAACAAAGATAAATTGCTGCATATCTAGCAGAAACATATTCTCTATTCACATCATTGCTCTAAACTGTTTGGCAGAACTAAATAGGAATGTAGTAGCCCAGGTGTTGTTTCAATGACAGAATCATCTAAATTCAGTGTAAATTTAATAAGCAACAGTTATAGGAGTTACTCTGCACTTATGCTTGTATAGCTGGCAGCTGTACAAGATGACATTTAGAAAGGAATGGCAGGCTTTAAGGAACAAGAAATATGAGGAAAAGATGATGGTATGTAGGTTCTAAGTATTGTAAGGGTTCAAAATCGTTAAGTAATTTAGAGGAAAATCTAAAAGAAACTAACATTATAAAAGGACTTTTGTAATGTTGCTCTCTCTGAAGTTTACAGGTTTGCAAAGAAATTCAGTCAGACACCTGATGGGAGTTAAACACGTAATCCTTTTTGGATGTTAATTCATTACAAAGTCAGCTCAGAGGATTAGAGAGCTCAAGGTTACTTAGTGTAGGCCATCAAAATGAAAAACCATATCTGAGAGCAACCGTTTCCTCATAGATACTGCACTTTGCTGTTGCAGAGTCTTCTAGAAACATATCCTATTATTCTTTTTGCATGAATTATTCCAGTTCCTTCCCAATAAACTGTGAAATAACTTGTCAGTATTTCTGGACACTTTGGAAGGTGATGGAAGAAGATGAGAACTGAAGTAATTTAGCTTGCTTTATCACTAGCAAGACCGAGTTACCCACATGTGTAAAACATTCAACCAAGTGTTAGCCATCCCACACATCTCTGCTGAAATTTATGTGTGTTAAAACCCACATTATTTACTTGCCTTTTCATAAGACTAGTATCTGTTCCAGTCTATACTGTGGCATTACATGTGCAAATAATTTAATATGCAAATATACTATTGGCTAAACAGTTCACCCTTTCACTTCAGATCAGTGACATTATTGCATAAATCATTAAAAGCAAAACCTTATCATCCAGATCAAAACAGTTAAATATATGCTTGCAAGTGTGTATAGATACACATACACATGTGTATAGTGAATGAAATATTTTACAAGAATGGAACTATTTTTAACCAACTATTTTTGTAAAAACTGTATGCATAAGAATAAAGACATACCTGTCGGGCACACTATCGTCCTAAGCCAGCTCCTAGCCAATGACCTCAAGCTGTTCCTAACATAGTACTGTATCCAAGCTAATGAGCCCACTGAGTGCTTGCAGAAAAGAGCAGGCTACTTTGCAGCATGGTCAAACTGAGTTTGTTTTATTTCCTGGAAATAATTTTGTAGGCACCTTAAGAGTAAAGATGCTATGCTCAAAACCAGTGCCACACACTGGCATATAATTGAACCTAATCTCCCCAAAGTACCAAAGAATACCCACAGGTTAATCTGGTATAAACAGCCACGCTTTACTGAAATCAAGAAATTGAGACAGTGACAGAGATTATTCATTAAAAGGGTCATCAAATGAAAACAAGAAAAGATGGGAAATAATAGATTTTCCCAAGCACAAATATAATGGAGTAAATCAGTTATCACCTGTTCAGAGAATAATTTTGTTAGGAAAAATAAACTCTAAAAAAATGCATAAAACTGATAAATGTCTTTGCATTACAACATTCTGTTTATACGTAAAGACTTTACGAAGTTACAATATTCTAGTGTATATCTGTCACATACATAGACCTCACTAGGAGAGAGTAGAGTGCATTTTAGTTCCAGGATTGATATTTAGAGACAGGATTTGAAGACTCTTTCCCCTTTTTATCTCAAAATATTACTATAATGAGCAGCAAGTTGATAAAATTATTTGCAAACAACAAAAAGATACCTAATAGTCTGTACCTTTCTGTATTCAAGGCTTTTCTGTCTCCAATTCTTCCCCTCTTCCCTTCTGATCTTTTTAACAAGAGCTGCACTTGAAACAATTTACATTTCAAGGTGAATACCAAGTTTCATCGCATGTTATTCCAGAATCTGTAAGTTATCTCAGTCATATTCATGTTGTATGTGATTCTCTGCAATCAGCAACTGTCATACATATGCCTCTTTATCCAACACACATATATGAAGATGAGAAAAATATATACGATTGGACAATGCACCACAGTTCTGACATAAAAGATTATGTCCTTCACCTACTGAAATTACCTCTCACTATACCAGTAATCTTCTCAAAAAACAAAAAAAAAAAAGAAAAAAAAACCCAAACAAAAAACCACACAAAACCACAACACCCAAACATTGTTAGCTTTCAAAACCACATTCAATTATGTGGATAACTGAACTCCTAAATTCTTCCCTGTTAAAAAAATTTCTGTAACTTTAAACTTCTTTTCTACACTGAAAAGCTGATGCATATCATTAAGCTCTTCCTTTTTCCTCCTTGAAGAATGACAACATTTTGTTTACTTTTCTAAAAAGCTTTTTTTTCTTGAAATTTAGTATTCCAGTCACTGCAGCTCTTTCAACCTCTAAATGTTAGGATGCATTGTTAGAAAGAAGAAAATCACGAAACTCTGAAAATTAAGTTGATTTGTATTAATTACTCTACACAATTCATAGGGAAAAATGTTCTTTATTAGCTTCTTCACTGAGAAAAGGGATGCCTCATTAATTTTAAACACATCAATCTGAAAATGTTATCCATGTCAGATAGAATAATGACTGACATTACAGAGAGCACTATAAACTGCACAGAAAATACAATCACCCATTATTCACTGTCATGTGAATTTATACTCTCGTGTGTAAATACACACACTTTTTTGTACTATGAAATCTTTGAAAAATAGAAATCTTAAGAGTAACTGTGATGTAGGTGAGGAGAGAGATAAAAACCATGGATTTAGAAATTCGTATAGAGACAGATAAAATACTGACTTTTGCATATCATTGAAATAATTGATGCTATCATGCATTCATTGCTCACCCTTGGTCCACAGACTTAGACATCTCTTCACAGAAAGCAATCAAGTTGGTCAGGTTTGATTTATTCTTCGTAAATTCATGCTGGTCTGTTCCCACTCACTTCCTTTTCTCATTTCTGGAAATGATTTCCATGTGACTGCAACATTACATTATATTACTAGTATCAGTCTGTTAAGTATATCTAGCTGTCCTATTTAATTTCTGAAATCTGATCATTTCAGAAGTGCATTCTTTCTTGAGGTTGTTACAACAGAAGTTGTCCTTTTGCTTTTTGTTTCTTGTTATACACAGCATGGAAATGCCAGAAACAGCCTGACTGTTTTTCTGATTAAAAGTTTAAATATGTGATTGAATGAATGGAAGGTGGGGAAACAAATAAACAGTGGTTCATAACATATGCAGATGTCAGCTAGGTAAGATTTTTGAAGATATCAGCTATCTAAATGAATATTAAAAAAAGTCTGTCAACATATCTGTTAAAGCACACCCCCACAACACCTTTTGGCAGTCCCTATGGAGGCTTGCTCATCTCATTCAACATCAGTAGTCACATTGTGTTACTTGATTTATTTCAACTAATTTAAGTTGAAGGTAAGAAAATCAAAGGGGGGTGAAAAAAAACCTGGTCACCTGGGATGTGTGAAAAACAGTAATTCTCAGAGAAGGAAAAAACAACAACAAAGTAAAATAAGGTTTGTAGAGGGGAAAAAATGAAGTACTATTACGAGTTATGTTATTCACCAGCATATGCAGTTGCTTTGAAGCCTTTCCTCTGCAATACCCAAGTTACATTTGCTGTTCTTAAAGTTAAGTCATTCTTCTTGTCTTGCCTCAATACCTACCCATTTGTTAATTTATACATAAAAAATAATAAATAGGTCAGCCAGCCATTCCATTGATATGAAGGAAGATCACACCTGAAAAGACTTGACTTTTAAATGGTTATCAGCTTTGTATTAGCTATTACATCTCTATTTTTCTATTAACACTGGTTATCACTTCTCTGTAAATATAATCTTTAATGCCTGGCAACTAAGGTCTATTCAAAGAAACTTATACTCCTACTGCAGATCTCTCATGTTTCTCAACTAAAACCTGCTATCAGGCTAAATTAATGTACATAAGTTTGAGACAAAGATATATCTGTCCATACAAGTGGGGGACCAGTTCCAGAAGGAGTCTATCTAAGGGAATTTTGAATTCAAAAGTTTACATCCACCCACCTCATACTTCTCTGGAGCTTTCCACAGTTTATCAATATTTTCCCTGTGTTGGGTGGCCCAGAACTGGATGCAGTATTCTAGATGTGATCCAGCAACTGGTATCATAAGCAATGGCATCCCTCAGATTGAAGGAGCAAGAGATAGGTTTTTACAGTACCACAGAAATGTTAGAAGTCAAGCACAAGTCTCACATTCAGGGACAAGCCTGCCTTTTCTCACTTATTTCCCCAAAGGACTCACAATTCATAAGGATGTCTTCTTGGTTATTTCTTTCTTTTGAATAGAACACAATGCTGACACGAGCAAGTTCAGAAACATTATAGGACGTTTCTGAAGATACAGTTAGCAGCCAATGTAGATAACTTCTGTGTTTTATTTCTTCCCTGTTCGAATCTCCAAATTCCTGGCAAGAGATAACAATAGTTTGTTACAACAGTTGTGTGTGGAATACACATCAGCCACTCTAAATGGATATAATGCACTGAATTTTGCAATTAGTATTATCTTGGATCCTATTTCACAAGAATTTGAGTGGCTCCGAAGTGGTGAAATTAGTGGGTTCCACAGATTCTGTTAAAATATCTTCTCTACCCACAGGCAAGAATGAAAGTAATTCTTGCCCAAACTTCTTCTCCCATATTACATTTTTCACACACATTAAAAAACAAACAAACAAACAAACAAACAAACAAACTTATGGCATATTCTACAAATAGCTTGACATTCAATTTATGATAAGGCAAGTGTGGAAATCTCCAAGTTGAAAACACTTTTTAAAGCAAATGTTTTTATCAAAGGTACTTCTATCAGAAATCCACTGTTTTCAAGTATTTCAAACTAGGGTGTTAAAATACAAGACATCAAGACTTATTTAAAGAAGCAAAGAAACTGCACTAACATTGCGCTAACACAAAATATACACATAGATATATACCTTTTTCTTACAAAAAACTTTAAACTTCCCTTAAGTAATTTTTAAGACCTTTTCATGGACAAAAAGCGAAGCTGACTGGCTTATAGTTCCCTCCATCATTTTCCTTTTTGAAAAATGAGTCCAACATTTGTGTTTTTTCAGTCATTGGGAATTCCCTCATTCTGTACACCACTTTAAAAGGAATAGAGGTCTCTGACTTGATCAGCTTCCACTGCTGATTGTTCCTCTGTTTGAACTCTGTGTCTAGGCACAAAAGTTTGGGAGACCTTACAGTGAATATAGAGGCAAAAAAGGCACTGAATGTCTCTACCTTATCTGCATCCTCTACATCACTAAATGACTGGCCTGTTGTTAAAGAAGCCACAGCCCAAGAGTTCACACACCATTCCGAGAGTCGCACACACACCGCATGAGACTTTAACTGCTAGGACCGAGGTCCCTTTGCAGCAGGCAGCTCCACTGAGCTGATGGGTGCCCCTTCTCGACTCCTCGCTCACACACACACTCACTCGCGGGTGCTTTCTCTCTCCTCAGGCTCAACCCTAGGTTTCCCTGAAGCAGAGACTCCGATAGGACATATGCCAGAGGAATTTATTGAGTGGTACAGCGGTAAAAAACCAGCTTGAGCTGGGTGCCTCCGGAGAGGGACCCCAAACAAAGCAAGCCTGGGCTATTATACCCTTACAGTTTAAGTTCCCCTCCCCTCACGTGACCATGCGGTCCCATAGCAATATCTGGGTCTGGGGTCGTCTTGTTCCTTATTGGATCCTTTCTCTGTCTCCAGGTGGGGCATTCCTTTTTCTTATCTTAATGGATGCAGCTTCTGCTGACAGTTGTGGCTACCTTATCTGTCTGGTTTGCACTGGTTTCAGGGCCTTCCTTCATGTAGCTATATAAGAGTTCAGTATACGGTCAGCGGACGTAGGTGAAAGTTCACAGCTTCCAGCCGACGGCTTTAGCAAGCCCTGCTACTACTGCCATGTATTGGATTCTGTTTGAGCTAGAAGGTGACTTCTACAACACCGTTTCATCATAGATCCACATTTTCATTTATTCTTTTACTGCTCATGTAGTAGTAGAAGGTGGTCTTATTGCCTGCAACATCCCTTGCCATTTCAATTCTAACTGAGCTTCAGCTTTTCTGACACCATCCCTGCAGGCCCAGGAAATGTTTCTAAGTTCCCCCTTTGCAGCCTGCCCTCATCCGAATCTCCAGTATATGTCCTTTATTGGAGCTTGGTCATGAGCTCTCTGTTCAGCCAAGCTAGCCTCCTGATATACATGTGCACATTTTCTAAGTATTAGGATGAACCATTTTTATACTTGAAGGCATGCTAAGTATGTATGGGAAGTCTCAAGAAAAAAAAGGAAGTATAGACATTACTCAAATTTATCATCTTACAATTCCTTTTTAATATACATGTTTCACCACTTCAGGGCCAGGATAAATTTTACATAAAATGTAAGTTCTTCCTCTATTTTTTTTTTCTGAAACATGCTACAAACTTAAAACTAGATTTCATATTTCACCAGGTATAACCCTGCATGTCATATAGTGTTTGCAGACCTGAATCCAACATCAATTCATTGACTTCAGACAATGTCAGCGGGGAAGCATTAGTGATGAATAAATAATAAAAATATTTAAAGCAGGTAGAACATTAGAAATTAAAAATTAAATCATAGGAAAGACACTGGAAGATATGTAGACTTTTTTTAGTTCAAATAATTAGAAGTTATTATTTTGATTTATTACAAGAAAGTTTATATACTTGTACAATTTCCTAAGAAAAAATATCTTAATACGTAAGATTTTTAACAGTGATAATATATACATAAATACTGTTTAGAGAGCTAATTAAAGAGAAATAAAGAAGAATAAATAGTATTTAATTTTTTAAATCCCGACCTTTAGCATATTCAGTTCATCTAAGACTTGGTTTAAAAAAAAAAATTTCTTACAGGTCTCACCAGAGATGCTGAGAATTATCAATCCCTCTGTGCTATCAATACTCCAAGGATCATCTTCACCAAGAAAATCCTTGAAATTTGTTTTTTCTTTTTGCTATCAGTTGTCCATAATTATTCAATTTCTACATGTTCCAAATCCTTTGGATCACGCAGCAGTCAATCAAGTGAACACATCTTTCCCAGTGCTTCAATTAGTAAGCCTGTATTTTATATTAGCTTCTAGCAATTAGACATTTAACTTTATCTAGGATCATATCTTAAAATCAGGACTAACGTTCAATATTCTCAGCACCTGATCTCATTCAGTTTTTCCCCTAATAGACCCAAGTTAATAGACCATGGGTGAGGTGCTATTTCTTGACTTGCTTTCTAAAACTCCAGAACTGACACAAAACTACTTTCAACTAGTTTAATTTTTTCTGTCCCTTTTCCAAGTAATTTTTTTAGTGCTTTTTGATATTGTGTATTTGATAGAATGATGGTTTTGCTTAGTGAAACAGTAGTCACAGAATCCAGCTTTCTGAAAATTGCAAATATATTTTATTTACCCTCTTTGGCTCTTTGATTTAAACAGAACTTGCAGACAAGCAGCAGCAACACATCTGGTTATTTTCTTCAAAAAAATCAGTTATTTTGACTGCTACTCCTAGAAGATATTTGTGAATATGCAATAAAAAAAAAAAAAATAGTTAGCTGTTGGGTTCATCCTTCACTACAAAGCTCTTTGAATAGCTATTCAGATAAATGAATAGATGCACAGATATCTGCCTTTTCTATGTTCATATAGAAAGCCTATTATCCAGAATTCACATTTATAGTTCTTTAAGTTCAATTAATTTAGAATCAAAAACGCTTTAATGTAATTCATGACATACCCAGTTGAATTAATAGTTAGTTAATATTCAGAAGTACTGATCACCAAATCATACAGACCATTAAAGCAATTGCAATGATAAATATAAGCCATCTTATTCAGGCCTTCAAAAAGTAAAAAAAAAAAAAAGAAAAAAAAAAAATCTGTATTTCTGATGGGCTGATGCCAGACTAGATAGTACAAAAAAAAAAAAAAAGAGGTTAAAAATTCTTGTCATAGAATCATTAAGGTTGGAAAAGACCTCTAAGATCATCAAGTCCAACCATCAACCCAACACCACCATGCCTCCTAAACCAGGCCCTGGAGTGTCACGTCTACACGCTTTTTGAACACCTCCAGGGATGACGACTCCACCACCTCTCTGGGGAGCCTGTTCCAATGCCTAACCACTCTTTCAGCAAAGAAATTCTTCCTGATATCCAATCTAAACCTCTCCTGATGCAACTTGAGGCCATTTCCTCTCGTCCTATCGCTAGTTACTTGGGAGAAGAGTCCAACACCCACCTCACTACAACCTCCTTTCAGGTAGTTGTAGAGAGCAATAAGGTCTCCCCTCAGCCTCCTCTCCTCCAAACTAAACAGCCCCAGTTCCCCCAGCCGCTCCTCATAAGACTTGTTTTCTAGACCCTTCACCAGCTTCATTGCCCTNAATCCAGATTGTCCAGATCCCTCTGCAGAGCCTTCCTTCCCTT
>WAAD01028322.1:1030-50724 GCA_013389945.1 Fregata magnificens
AAATGTATAAATATTCCAAAATTAGTTTTAGAAAACAGTTTATCTAAAGCATATCACATATTTTTAACAAAAAGACATTGCAGGTGTACAGCTCAAAATGCAAGAAAACAATATGTCAGATTCTGATGCAGCACTGGGAGCAAAATATCTTCATTAATGGAACGTGGATTAAACTCACAGCAGCTGCTCTGTAATATTTATATTCCAACCTTTTATAAACTTTTATGAGGGGACAAGTGAGATCACATTAACTGCAGCAAAACAAAATCCACATATTCACTTACCTCAGAGTAGCCTATGCCTAATTTTCTAGCTCTGATCTGGCTTCTCTCCAAGTAAATTATTCAGGTGGCCGTGAGCATTACTTGACAAGTAAGGTAGCACACAAGATGAGATGCTACCTATTTCAAAGTTCTGACTTCAACAGAAGTATTTACTATGCTTAATTTTTTATAACCATTTACAAGAAAAATATAGATACAGGTCTGGTTCACCCCAGTAAGTGAACTGTTTCAGTGAAATCAGTTGTCTGATAAAGAGAAACTTTATATGGGACAGAGGTTTCCCTAGAGAACCCCATGAAAACTGTAAGAACTGAAAAGGTGCTCCCTCTGGTCCAAAACTCCAGTTGAAATCCCATGAGCTGAAATCCCCTGAAATCCCTTAAAAGTGAGTTTTAAGCTATTGAAAGGTGAGAAAATAGATGAACTTTGAGAAGTCAATAAGGAATGCAGGATTCAACATTATGCATTAAACAGTCAAGGAGCTCCATAGTATAAGATGTTCATAGCACAAAGCAGTACAGTTGAATCAGAAGACAGGAGAGTCCATGTTGTTATTACAAAGGAGTCAATTTGGGTGAACAAGTTCAGCTCCTCTCCCTTACTGGATCAGACTCCAGAATTGTGCTGTGATTCATAAAATTAGCATCAAAGCAGAGAAGTGACTGTAAAGCAGTGTTATGTAGAGCTATACTAAGAGTACAACTGAAAACCCAAAGAGTTTGTCTTGAGCTTGTTTTCCTTGAGACACTGGATTTCTGCACTCAGTTAACAACCCCAGAGGGACTATGACTCCTGATGCTCTTCGAGGCTTTATCAAACTCAATCCACTGTATGAGTTCTTAATCCCAGAGAACCACTCAAAGGTTATAAATTATACAATAGGTCAGATCCTGCTAAACCACCTGCAGCTGCATAATACCCAGGACTAATTTTTCTAGGGCTACAGGCTGTTTACAATTCTGATTGTTAGAAAGCAGCATTAAATTCTGAGAGGTGTTACCAGTATCTGAACACACAACATGGAAAAGGGTAACCAAAGGTGTTACGCAGATCCAATACCAGGCAGTGGTGCTGCCTGCAACAATAGAAAAAACAACTTTATCTTTGTTTATTCCTCTTCAAGTTAAATGTCAGGTATAGCAGAGTTTTCACTAGCGCTGTCTGTAGAGGCTGCAGAGAAGGACAGCCTACCTACATTCACCTACTTGCATCTAGCCCCATTTTTGAAAGAAGCTATTTTCAGATGCATATTCTGCATGCTAACATACTTTTTCCCTATTTCAAGATTTTCTAACCTTTTGAAATGTTCTGCTAAATGTTCTCCCTCTTCTAGAGGCAATGTTCCCCCTCAGAAGAAAGGTAATCAACTCTTTCCTTCCACCACGTTTTTCTAAGTGAAAGGCTACACTGGAAAAGCATTGATTCTTGCTTTAAAATATTTTGCCCAGCTTCTAGCCTTGTAAACAGAAATGCTGAATTCCTATATCTACTTGCATGTCCAGAACCCATCACTTGAGAGCCTCAGACAGAACTCAGGACCCACACTGAGTTCTGCTCAGAATCTCAAACCCACCATTTTTGAGATGACATGAAAATATAGCAAATTCAGCTTTCTTTGCTTGAAACTGAAGTTGAATTGCATTAATAATGGAATATACAGCAAAATTAAATTGAAATGTTACTGTCTTTGTATACAACCCAAAGCATAATATTTCTTTGGGCAGGGAACACTACTGCTGAATACCAGTGAGGGTTAATCTTGCTAGCTGTTGCAAAAGTCTGTATCCAAAATGTGCATGGAGTAATGCTGGCTCTAATTATTACACTGTATGGAGAGATCAGTCAACTTTATTTCTAGCAATTCACTAACTTTTCTTTTGTGTAAACTTGGCACAGAAAGGCTTTTGCTATTGAACTAAATAAAACCCTCAGCACATGGCCATGGCCCAAGGGGACACTTTATCATTTGTATATAGAGAGACATTTGATTATGGCTTAATTATACAATATGCTGCTATTTATTTTCAATCAGTCTGCAAACTCCATAATTGTGGATTATTTACTGATGAACTACTTACAATCCATTATTCTATTATGTTAATGCATTCAAATCCAAAAACATACAACTGTTTAATAACCTAGTTTAAATCAGTTGGGCTTTTATTGGTCTTCAGGAAGAAAGATATGTAGAAACTGACAATTTGGTAAATCAGAGTTACACAACATTGAAAACAAGCTTTGTTTTGTTTCATTTTTTCAAGTTTCTAAAAATTGTGTTCAATTTATCATATCATTATTATTTGCTACCGTACTTCTGGTTGTCATCTTCTCTGGATGGTATTTAATCAATTGCAGAAATCAAAAAAATAAGATAGTGGACAACATTTCCCGAAGTTCTAAACAGCAGGATTTTCCAAATCATAAAAATGCTTCATAACTACCCCTTTGGACTCCTAATTTTAAAATTATAAATTGCAGCTTTCTCTTTCTTTCATTTGTCTATGCAGCTTCTCCCTAGCCCTAGAAGGAATTACTTAGAATATTTGGATTTGAGCCAAAATCAGACATTTTCTTGAGTTCTAGCAGGACCTGAACTGCATTTTTCTTCATCTCCTGTGGAGGTACCTCAGTCAAGGGGTTACAGACACTTCTGAAGTGGCACTTTACTGCTATGCAAATATTTTAATCAATCTCTGGGTCACAGAGAAAAGGCTAGAACAACTCAATACTCTGAAGTTACAGGGCTGCATGAGAAGGCTGCAGTTGCAGCCCCTAGTTCTGTTCATGCAAAAGGTTATGGATCTGCTCCAAAACAGTTTAGAGGAAAGCTGAATTAGAGTGGTTTATATCCTGGAAAACTCTGTAACCTTCAGTTTTGCTATGGAAATGGGGGAGATGGAAGCAGGAAATAGGTGATCCACTTCTGAAATGTCTTGCCGGCATGGACTGATTTGTTGCACTGTGAAGCATGAGCAGAGCCACCAGACTCCGATGCTTAAATAAAAGGAAGAGTCAATGATGTGGAGCAAGATGGGCACCAAATATGCCTCTGGAAGCACATTTTGACTTCACAGTCATGGACAAAATTTCTTATGTATGCAGCCCCTTTCTAGAGCCCCAGTTTAGATCTTTAGCAAATACAGTAAGGATTTGCCTTAAACTTGCCAGACTGTTTCCCTTATAGTATTTTTTTATCAGTTTCACTTGATTTTGCAAGTTTCTGTGTCTACAGACTTCTAAGTGTCCTCAAATCTGAAAAGGTCACTTTGTCCTCAAAAATACCTACCAGTCAGTTGCATATTATTGACTTGATGCTAGTTCCCGCTGGCAGTGAAACAAGACCAGGACTCTATCTTCATCAGTGTGCAAGACCATAAAAAAGCAACATTGCTTTCATTCATCTGTTTCTGAAGGGCAATTCATAACTTTCAGAATAATTTCCTACTAAATCTCTTTAAAATGTCAGCCTATTGACAAAGATAGAAATTGCAGATGAAACATTTCAGGTCAGAAAATAGGAGACCCAACCCAACAATTGCTTCTCTGGCTGACTTCTCTTTTATGACTTCTCAGAGGATTCCTCTATAATGTAGACTGTAGGATCAGACACAAGATTTATATAGTAAATTAACCACGTAAGTATGACAAAGTAAATCACTACTTTAATATAGTAATAAAACATTATATTAAGGCTTCAAAATAAATGGTTTGTACAGAGGTTAGTAATTGAATACTAGATATTAGAAGCATATTACATACTTTAGTAGTATTTGTTATGGATGGTTACAAGCACATTAGTAGGTGTTATTGATCTGTTCATTCTATAATAACCTCTAAGAAATGATTTACCATTTACAAAAAGGGTTACTACTCAAGTATCAAATCTTCAGACATTATTTATAGTTATTCCATAATGTTAAGCTTGATGACTATATCAGGTTTAATAAACCAATACTGTAGTTTTTCTGCCATCAGATTTACTGAGATAATTTCATTAAGATCTGTACAAACTTTTAAGATCTTTTTAGTCAGGGCTGAAATTATACTCTTCATATGAAAATAAAAATAGTAACAATAATGACACTCATATTCAAAGATGCTGAAATCAGGTAGTGCAAAATTTCAGTATCCATTGTATTTAAACTATTTCTATTAAGCTAAAAATCTGAGTTGAACAGGGACTCACATTGCTAGCTTGGTTTGCATGGAAAAAAAGCAGCTGATTTTGCATTTTCTACACCAGCTTTGCTCCCACCAGGATGTGCACAGTAGATCTAATTGGTCATGATGAGTGTAAGCACCAGTCTAACAGCCCATAAATGTCCACTGTGCTTCAAGAGTGCCGAGGCACATCTCTCCTGTTCTGCTTGCAGTAGTTTTGTAGGGAACAGAAGTTCTGAAAGCAAAAATAACTCTGACAGCCTGGAGACTAGAAAACATGGGAAAATGTAGTAGAATTGCTGCCTGGATTGGTGTGTAACTTCATGTGTCTGTATGCTTACTACATATGCAGATTACATATGTATATACATATACACACACACAATTTATCATTCAGACAACTTTTAGTATTTTCTGATAATTTCTACTATTTTCATATCACAAGTGAAAAAAAAAAAATCCCTGTAAAACCAGAATATTTTTTACCCTCTAAAATTAGTGTTCCTATTACGGAAAACCAAAGCTGTCAACTGCCTTAAGCAAGGTTTTCATAGAATCATAGAATCATTAAGGTTGGAAAAGACCTCTAAGATCATCAAGTCCAACTGTCAACTAACACCACCATGACTCCTAGTCCACCATGACTTGTTTGGTTACTGAAATATGATCAGGACCCTTATTTACATTTTAATACTTTCATGATCTTAACATGAACTCAATACCATTTGCTTCGTTTTTCTTGAAGTTCCAGTTCTTCAAGTCATCTTATTTTGTGAGGATCTTAGCATTCATAATGACAGTATGTTTTAGGCCTCAGAGATGCAAAGGAGACCTCAGAAAGGTATCCTGAAATGCCTGCTGAGATTTGTTTGCATGGCTTTTTCATTAGAAAATATTGCTACAACAAAGCTGGACTTCTCACATGAAGAACAGGTCTTGAAACAAAATTTTTGCAGAATGTTCTAGCTAAAACCAAAGTGAGGCATCAAAATAGCTTATGATTTGACATTGAGGATATTATCTTAGGATGCAGGAGATCTACTACTATTAGATCAGTATGTGTTTTGGTGTTAGTGAAAACAAACCCAAGGTCTTGGGTTTATCCCCATGCAGACTAGAAAATCTTGAAACCTTAACCTTTTTTTTTTTTTTTTAAATCAGAAAATAATTTTCTTCCCAATACTGATTTTCAATTCATGGTGAAAATGTAAACGCTGGAAAGCACAGCAGGGTCTCTCATACTTTGAGAAGGTGACACTTTAGGGACCGGTATTTAATAAATGTGAGTATACAAAATGAATATTTTTCAAAGTACCAAAAACAGCTCGTCAAAAGTTTGCCCAACCTGGATGTATCAGGGGGCACGACTTCCAATTACACATGAGACTAGCATCACTTTGAGCACTTTTGACTTCTGACCCCACACAACTAGGTGTTTATGTTTAGCTGAGTGGGCTTTCTCATCCTGCACCTGCAGGTGACAAGACTGGTATTCTTAAAAATCACCAGTCCAGTATGCATTCAGTCCCATAAATATGTTGGACAGAGTACAGAATACTGATGTTGTGTTCATGTCTTTGGTTTGGACATGGTTTGGGGCAAGGATTAATCTTTACAACCCAAAAATTAACCCTTCCTGCCTTCTTTCCCACTGTTCAAGCAGGACTGAGCAAAAGCGCCTAAAACAGAGAAAGTCGTTCAGTTTTTAATCTCACTGAAGACTAGCAATTTTAATTTAGGTTTCTAATGTCAGGTAGTCATCCTCCAGGACACTTTTCATTCTTCAGAAATAGATTCATTTCCCTTCTGCAGAAGCTTCTACCACTCTCCATTTTCAGTAAACAAGTATCTAAAAATAGGCAATGAAATTTTAGATGGCAACAACCGTGTGAGATGAATCCTATTATTTAAACTATTTTTCTTCTGGATTTTTAAATTAGATGTGGTTCTATAGAAATTATTAAGAGACGGCTTACAGGTGTTTTTGATTCCTTTGTTGATTAAATACAAAATTAATATACTTGTAAGTATATTTTTGTAAGTACATTTTTGTAATTTCTTCATCCTCTTAATACTTGCATATTTTCACTATTGCTTCAATTTATAAAGTAACATTTAATCATTTTTTTTCTCCTTAATAAAACATTGTTTATGCTTTATCTTTCCATTTTTTCATGTCTTTTACTCTGTTTTCCCCAAACAATTTCAATTTTAATCACCTATTTTGGTTTTCATGAATGTTTTGAGGCTAAATTTTCCACTTAAATACCCCCTCTATGCCTCACCACTGATATCCTGCATGTAACAGATCTCAACGTGGCCCTCTGCATTTTTGGGTTATATCTTGACCATTAATCTTTCTTTATTGCGGTGTGTTTAACAAACTGTTAAAAAGAATGGTAGCTGGCAATGAAAAATTGTGGTGCCCTTTAAGAGGCATTGTTTGAACTGATATTTAAAGATTTCTAATTCTCTGGGGTCAGGAAAGTAACATTTTCATGTTTTTACAAGTCGTTTTGCAGCAAGACTTATATTGTCCAGAAATGATGTTTAAAGTTTCAATAGCTTCTGGTTCTCTGTGCCACATCACCTTGCAATTGCCCCCAAATTGTTTCTGAATCACGTTTCCTCTGGCAAGGAGTGGTAACCCTCATTTTATATTACATCGTACAATGTACAGTGCTCTCACCCCACTCATAACAATGTTAATGTCAGAATGAAAAATGATAAAGCATAAATTAAATAGCAACCATATGTTTTCTGTAATATATCTTTTTTGTTTTCTGACCCAGGTAAACAATTTCCTTATATCTCCTGTTCAGATCTGCATTTCATCCTCCAGATTTGCCTCACAAACACCAGAGAGCAGGCATCTTGCCTGTGTCCAGACAGCTGATCTTGAACTTCAGTTAATACAAAGTGATAGTGCTCATTGCTGCTAAACAAACTTTTTGTTTTAACCAGCGAGCTTGTTAAATAATGTATCTTCCATCAGCCTACGGTCATTTTAGAGCTTTACAAACAAACTTAAGCTTCCAGTCCATGTTATAACAAAGAAGAGTGAATCTTTCCATGGGATTATTCTAGCAAACTCTTAGTAAATTATCTGAACAAATAAATGTTACAAAATTCTACTGGTTGGGCTCCCCACCCTCCTCCTCCCCAGCCGCCACTAGCAAGCGGAAGGTGCTCTGTGTATATCACGTTGTCCAAAGACAAGGCCATCCAAAAGGTACAGAAATCATTACAATAAAATACAAGCCACTAATTTCCTCTGGTGCAGAAGGAAGACTATCTGTGGGCCAAGGTCCTCTCCGTGCATGGATCTTTGGTACATAAGAGCGCAGCCCAGCTGGTGAGTCAATCATTAAAAATTATCTTGGATACATTCTTCTTCTTTTCCACCGAAAGATGGTTTCTGAAATGCAGACACCCTTTGTTTGGTGCACAGGGGCTGTTACGATGATGGGTCACTGGCAGCAGGGGCAGCAAGGAGAGGCAATGCATGTGTGAGGTGTGAGGGTGACGTTTGCCATGCAGCTTTGGCAGCTGCAGCAAGCAGTATGCAGGGCTCTGGGCGCTGTCAGGGTGCTGTGCACCTTTTTGGTTGTGTGTATTCTCACCTCCATGCTGACAGACCATCCCTGGCAGATTCTCTGCTGTGGTCTCACCTGGCTTCCAAACCCCACCCTCTCATCCCTCCCTGTGTGAAAATTCCTGCCTACTTCACGGTGACCTTTAATCAAGTTCCCAGGCAAACCCAAAAAACTTACAAAATCTCGTCCCTAGCTTGTCATAATTTTTGCTTCCTATGTTCTGTGTATCATTTTCAACACCTATTTTGCTCATCTATTTCTTTTGCTAGGTGGTCAGGGCAGCTTCTCCTGCCGACTCCTCTATGTGACATGTTTTTTTGCTAGAGTGCAGTGATGGATAGAAATATACAACAAGGCTTATTGCCACAAATAGTGTCACTGCACTGCTGAAATGCATGCAGTAGCAATTTGCTGAGGAGCAGGACATACTTCCCAGGTGGCAGACTGCACCAACTTATACTGGCTCTGGTGCACTGCACTAGTTCTGTTACATTGACTCTGGTGCACAGTCTTGTCCAGTTAGATGAAAAATGAGGGTGAGATTCATAGGAAGCAAATAAAGGTAAGCATTTTGTCTGTCTGCCCTGAAGAACAAGAAACAGGGGCAGCAGAGGCGAGCACTTTAAGACTGAAAAAAATAGCTTCTGGAGGTGTTTAATTTTCACCTTTTATTATAGGCGGAGTCTAGAGAACCAGCTTGGGCTTGACACTTGGCTTTCAGATAGCTAAAGGAATCCATCCTGTGTGCTGAGTGCCAGCCTGTGAAATCTAGCAGATATTAACCTTACTTTTTCTTCCATATAGTTTTCCAATAATTACAACTACATAGCACTGAGGCGATACTAAACTTTAAGTTTTAGCATTTTATTGCTCATGTACATTTTTCAGAACTGTAATGTTTTTGCATGGATCAGATATTTTTTATCTGAATTCAGGTTTCTGAATATACTGAACAATAACCTGCTTGGCTTCCCTGGTAATTATATGTCAATGGTTAAGACTGCAAGAAAAACTGAAAAACCTGACTGACTAATGAGTAAAGTCAACATTCTTTGGATTTGGTTGTGGATGCCAGGTAAGAGGTCTTAATTCTTTAACAGTTATATGAGAAATAATAGGCTAGATACTGCAAGAATAATGAAGAGAAAGAGTTGTAGAACAATCCTATATTAAATGTCATGTACTCAGCAGGTTAGACTGATTAGATCTAGTGACAATATTTGTAAGACTTGCATAGGAAAGCAAAACCTTTCATACATTCTTTTACTTTTTCTCTTTTTTTTTTTTTTTTTTTTTCCCCCGGGAGAAAAAAAAAAGGCATTGACTCAAGTCTGGAAATGTATTTTAAAAACCTGCACATACAATAGTAAAGACTGTCCTCATATATGCACTTCAAACCCTAATCTAGGTTCAAAAAGCCATTTGGACCTCAAGTTATAATTCTACCTATAAAGAAACAAATTTCAGGGAGAGTGTTATTCAATTTGGCTGGAAATATCAAAGTGACATGGAAAAACAATAGGTACCAAGTTCCCTTTGGTTTTACTGAGTAACTCTGTGAAGTTCTTGGAAAGTTCCATCCTTTCTAACCTGGAACTGGAATTTGGCAAGGCAAAATTTGGCACCTTGGAACATCTTTTAATTCTTAAAACAGATTGAGATAGACATTTCTTTGATGCAGCCCTGCCTGTTTGCAAGTAAAGTGTAACACCCTACCTTGCTGAGCTCGGGAATACTCAACAAGAAGATGGGATTTGATTTATTTTCATTTTCTCTTCCCCTTTCTGGGAATCCTTCAGCCAGCTCTCAGACCAGAAAGAGATCTTCCTTTCATCCTGTTGTCTCTGGGACTCCCTCAGCTTACTGGTCCCTTCTGAATACTTTTGGGTTTTTTCCTCCTTGAATTCTTGTCAAAAAAATCTATGTCAATCTAACTGAATCCCAACTCTGAGTTTAGAAAATCAACTCTCTCCAGACTTGCACATAGCTTCCTCTGTGTGGAGACACCTATTGCCTCAGTGACCCCTTCCAAGGAGGGGCTCTGATTGCTTTACAAACTCACTGGGAATGAAAAGCAGCTGTCACACACCCCAGTGAGGTTTAAACCAAGTTATCACAGTGAGAAGGGACGCTCCCAGCCCCTCGCTTTCTGCTTCATCTTACCACAAGTCGTCCCTCACTCTGGTCATGAGAGTGGCTGTGTGAAATTCAGTCAGAAATAATTTTACTCCATGTGACACGTCTCCTCTTCACAGAGACAAGCACTTGGAGGTCTGCCTGAGTCATCCCTGCGTGGCCCATACACCAACATGGCGCAGCACTGAATTAGATAGAGAGATAACCCGAGTCCTCAGAAAGGCATAAGTGCATCAGGTCATCACTGTGCCTCAATGTGTAATCAGGCCTAATTCTCCAGGCACAGCACCGGCTGTAGAAAAGCTTGTCCTTGTGCTTTGGTCTGTGCCAGATAAAGGATCTTCTAAGCCCACTTCACAGCGTGCTGTAAGACAGCATAGGATACACCATCTGCTACAAGACATGTGGCATCTGCCCTGATCTTCCTGCAGACCAACTCTTTGAAAATCAAATACTGCAATAGTCAAAAACCTGCCAGCTTGTCCTTCTACTTTTTATGTGAACTCTGAGGTTTTTGTCACTTGAGCCTATTTTTGTGATAAAATCTACAGAGACTCACCCGCTATTCACAAATAGCGAAACAGTTTCTAGACTGTGGTTTAAACATTCAGGCAAGGGCTACACAGAAGCACAGGGGAAACCCTTACCTCCTTTTCCAGTCTTTGGATGCCTTCTGTGTCTTTGTCTTGCTGGAAGACAAAGCTGTGAGGGTTGGCTAGCGCTGCCAGGACGAGATTATTCCGTGCCTTAAGTTAAACACGTAAGCGTTTGAAGGATCGAGGCCATCATTCCTAAAGCTTTAATAAACTTTACAGTAGAAATAAGTTTCCCTTAACCCCATTTATTTAAACAATCCATATTGTTTTATATAGAGGAAACTATCCAATGCAAATACAGCTAAATATTTTAATGGTTTACACATTCATTTTAGAAAGTTTTCTTTTAATTTGTTAACTTTTGTTCCTTTGAACCTGCTCAACCTACTCATTTAATCCCTTGAGCTTTCAAGGGACAGCTTGCAGAAAGTTATATACACAAATATAACAAACATTTCAAGTAAAGCACAATGCATAAAGCAGAGAAAGGGAAAAATTTGACAACAGCTGCTAGATTTAACACTAATAGTTTTGAAAGATTTTGGCTTAAAGGTTAAGAGTATCTTATGACAATAAGCAGACTTTGTATATAATGTCAACAGCCCTGTTGCAACATGTCCAGTTTTAATTTATTCTTGTTCGCTTGCATAAGACAAATAATATAATTATGTATGTCTGGTTCATGACATTCAAGTTGGAAAAAAATCAAATAAATCATGTTTTTTTAAGAACAGCAACTTCTAAAGCCTTTGGCCTACGTCCCTTATTAACATTAGAGACATTTTTGTCTGAAAGTGATAACCCGAAAGTTTGCAAGTATTTATTTATTTTGATCAGGTTTCATCTTTTTGAGCCTTTTTGCTTCCGAATAAGCCAGTGGTAACTAGTATCCTCCTTAGTCTTTCTTTTCTTTTTATGTCCAAAGAACGTTGCAAATGATATCAATTACCTGATTAGCAAAAAATTTAAGGCTCTGAGGGCTGCACTCATCAAACTTTGAGGCTCATTTTGGACCAGTTAGGCATGCTGACAATTTGGAAATATTTTTATTCCCTGCTTATATTATTCTTATAATGGAAAAATAACACAAGGGATATTAAAACTATATATTAATCACACATTATAGCATATACTGTGTTTCAGTGTGTTTCCTAAGATAAGTCATTATTCAGTAAAACTGTTTATTCACATATGCATATTAAAAAAGAAGAAGAAATACTCTTTTTAGAATCATGTTCTTAGCTGATATAGAGCAGCCTCACATTAATCCCTTCTGTGGAGCTCTTTACTTGAGAGGTGAAATTCATTTCACATGATTTTAGATGTCTGGTGTAACACAGACAATTAGTATAAAATAATTATGTAGACTTCTATTATACTTACATTATGGAGAATTAGGCACTTCTACAGGATGATACACACATCTGTCTGATACTTATGTTCAGATGTGATCCTAAAAACTGGAAGAGCCTATATCTTTTCTTTGACTCTGAAGGGAACCTGGGATGTGGTTTACTTTAGATGTATAAAGTCTAGGTAGCTTTAGGCAGGTAAAGTGAAATCCATTCCAGGTGGAGATCTGGACTTTTAATACAAATTACCATACCTACTTTGAATAAAAATAGCAATACATTTTAATCATTTAAAATAAGGCTTTTCGGTCCCTTAAGGAGGATGTAATAAGGCGAATTAGTGTTTAAGGTTTTTTATATGCATTTGTTTTACACAGAGGGACTACTCTGGCTTCAGTGAAAAATTTTCTGAGTTAGAGGAGATTAAATGAAATCAAAATCTCACTAAGGGAAAGATGAGATAGTACTAAGATGGATGGCAAAAATAAGGTCTAATATAGAATGCATAGGCTTAGCATGAAATGTGCATGGAGAGCTTGGAAAGTACACTAGTGACATGTATCTGTGTAACAGTTCCAAAGCATTTTCTTTTGGATGATATTAAGACTTTATAAAACAAACATATGCTCATACTAATACTGTTTTGAAGTAAATGTATTAATGCAAAAATGTCCAAACAAATGTGCCAGATTTCCTCAGGGTTTAACTCCCACAGCAGCAAAAGAAGTAGTCCAGAGTGTTTGAAACACTTTCCATAGGAGCGTTTTTACCATGCCAAGAATCAAAGCAGGAGAGCTGTGCAGTTGTGGCAATGCAGAAGCCTCCGCGGCATACGCATTGCAAGAACGGTGCTGCATCCTGAAGGGGGAAGAGTCCAGGTGTTCTTCTGCTTGAGTATGAGATGCAAGACAACCAGGGTGCTTTTGCTTTACAGAAGGGAATTGTCAGTGTTACAGGGCAGAGACCATGAAAACCTCCTTATCTACGAGAAGGGAGCAAGAGAGAGGCTAATCAGTGGAAAGACCTATGCCTTTGCAGGCACATCCATGCACCGTGACTCTGTTGAAGCAAAAGACATCACCCTCAGTACGAGGGGCAAGGCAGGCCCCCCCGTCACATTTACCGGCAAAGACACAGGAGCTACAGGTCCTCCAAACCTATCAGGTAAAACCCACCCCACCTTACTTCTCAGAAATTGGAAGACCCCTAACCAGCCACAGGGTGATGATGTCACTGTGTCTGGTTTGTTTCTTCATATTTTAAAATGGTTATGCAAATGCCATTTTGTGGAGAAACATATTTTTAATAAATAGACTTGCTTCTTGGTTTCCTACCAGTTCGATCATCAAAACTTTCCCACCAGGTCCAAATCTGTCCACCAGGAAAAATGCTGGTAAACCTGCACTGGCCAACGCAGGCAGGCAGAATACCAACTCTGGGGATAATCCTTTAATGCCTAGAAGGTATTCAGCCAGAGCTTTGCAGGCAGAGGACTGAATCAATCGTTTATTAACCAGACGATCTTGTTACTCCTATAAAGAACCTTGGATAAAATTGTACATTTAAAACTCTTTATCTACTATATATGCCAGACTTGGATTTACTAGAGGGGAGAGAGAAGAAATAGAAGAGGAAATGCTGAGGGAACTCTAGCCGCTCCCATTACTACTCGTTAGTTCAGCACATAAAATTGCAGTCCCTGCTGCAACCCCCAATTCACTGCCTCTCCTTTCATATCGGGCCTTTGTTCATTGCCCAGATAACTCCAATACTATCCAAAAAAGTGTGCAGATATATATCAGGTGGAGTTCCTGGCTTGCATATGTGTGTGAGTATATATGCATGCACATACATATATGCACATATACACATGTATACATAAATACATATTCCTATAAATATCCACACAGACAACATTTTTTTCCTAATGAATTATTTGTATTTCTTAATTTTTTTTTCTCGACCTTTTCTTGGGTAAAATGTTAAATTACTGTTTTCCCTTTCTTACTTTCTTTATAGGGGTCAGGCTGCATTGTTGAATCACTTTAAATCCTGAGTCAGGAACATGTCACAGAGTTATAAAACGGCACTGTTGATGGAGCAGCCTAGCGCTGATAGGAGAGCTATTGATTGCAGATCTACTTTTAGATTGGATTTGTGCTCTGCAGTCCTTTTACCTAGTCATAAAATATAAGTGGGGTTTACAAAAAAATAGCAGTCCACTTAGGAAGTCTCTTAACAGGTTTTTTGAGCTTAAATGTACATTCCTTTAAGTACCTGTTAATTACTTTACTGTGATGATGCGCACCTGTACAATGTCAGCCTGCCCACAGAGCCCATTGTTAACCTGCCCGTCAGCCATTTACTGCCCATGATTCACAGTCGAGGGGTCTAGGATTATTGTCTACAGGGAATTACGTTTTAGTAGTACAACAGTGTGCTGGAGATGTCTTAATGGCTGCTCAAGTGAGATTGTTATAATGCCCACATTGTTGTTCTAGCCAGCACACAGCCCAATTGCTTTTTAAGTTATGGCATCAGCAAGCTCCAGGTCATCTGCACTTAAATCACATGCACGTATCTGAAATGTTGATGTGGTAACTGGTAGCAATGTATACAATACTTTTAACCTCCAATTTGGTGGGTGCTTGGGATCAGATTATATGAAGTGTGCATGTATGCTTCAACCTTTAGGGCTACAGCAATCTTGGCTGATTTTAAATGTCATCGTAAATTTTGCCTTGAACAGCTCACCTCAGCTCATGTGCAGCTTTCCCCTTGATAAGCTGGAGGATAAAGAGTATAAGTGGGTTGTATTAAAACTCACGTACACCTCCTGCATGCCCCAGCTCATGAGTTTGCTAGAAACATGTTCAGATTAGGAGAGATGTAGGGTACAGACAGCTTCCGCTGAACTGGCGCGTGCGCACATACGCACAGACAGGTAAATACACATATGTCATATATACACCCTGCATCACAGGAAAATAGCATAGGGAGACTGTAGAAACTCCACTTTCTAACATGTTCTGCTGGTTCCTTCCCTCACCACCACCCTGTAAGAGATTGAGCACATTGGCTGAGTTCTCTTGGGAACAGATGGAGCAAAACATGCTTGTCTTCGAATTCACTGCCAAGGTGCCTATGGCACTTAGATGAGGCCTTCAGCAACATTATTTCTTTTCAAAGTCACAACCACGAGGCTAAACCATCCTGATTTCTCTTTTTTTTCTTTTGGTTTTTGGTGATGGTGTGCAGGCATTGACATACCCAAGCAGATGTAGAAAGAAACTAAGGAATTTCTGATGGGTTTGGAGTCTATAAAGTTTCCTGGCAGCACCTGTAACTTGAGCTGATTGGAAATATTGGATATTTCCCACGGAAAAATGACCTTCCCCAAACATAACAGCAACAAGAACACACACACCATCCCCCTACCTCAAATTTTCCACTGAAAAACTGAAGCACGCAAAATCTTTGCGTAATCATTCCAGTTTCCTTCTCAACAAAAAAAATCAATATTTCTGCAAACCCTTTTCTATTTAAAAAACGTATCAGTAACTCCCTTCCTCCCTCCAATTTTCAGTCAAAAGCAAATTTGAAGGAAAATATTTTAACTGATCCCATTGTAATGTCAGGAGTTTGACTGAAGAAAAAATTTAAATACTTCAAGGCATCTGATCTTACCTAGTATTATATAAATAGGACTCTCCTTCATTAAACGAATTTGTATTCCAATAGTGTTGCTGCAAACATTACCTCCTTCGGCTGGCATACCATCACTGAAACAGCGCACTTCTCAAACAACTTTCCCTTTTATCAAAAACACAACTGGAATTTTTAACAGATGGTATTTTCACTGCTTTGAAATTTTTACAGAGAACGAGCTAAACACATTGACTTGGGCAGGGGGAGAGGCAAGGAAACAAGGAGGGAAGGCAGGAAGGAGAAGAGATTTTCATAAGTGCTCAATGCAGACTTTTTTTCCCTGCATTAAAAATAAGAATTTTACCCTAGGTTTCAATGGGATCAGAGTAAGAGCAACACTGAGCACTTTGGAAAAAAAATCACACTCCCCAATGTTATTAATATGAGTCATAATTAGAGATGGAACATTTGATCCAAACCCCAATTAACTTCAGGGGAAATTTGGATCCAAACTTTATGGCTTGAATTTATTTGCGCGCTGGGCCAAGACAGAACTCCTGACCCAGTGTTGTCCAATACCTCCCCCACTAACAAATCCTTTGGGGAATTAGAGATGCATATCTGGTTCAAGATCTAACAGTCGTGGTTTGGAGCTTGTTTGACAGTATATCTTACACATAAAGAGCACTTTCCACCTCAAAATGCCATTTGTGCTTTAAAAAATGCAGCTGTACAGGAGGCTGATTCTTCAGAAGAACCCAGTAAAGCCAAGTGATATGCTTTCTTCAATATGTTTGCAAATAAGATGAAAATGCTCACAGATTACTAACTTTCTCAAAACTTTCTGTCTTTCAATTCAGAAAATTGTCCCTGGAGCACTAGGTGCATTTTCTAGTGCATTTCTAGTTCAGGCAGTGATCCTGAGGGTCTGACTTTCTTGCTCATGTGGAATCACACTGATTTCAGTTTGATTGTTCATTAAGCAAGTCACTACTCAGCCTGAAGATGTGTGGGTAAACTAGGCTTTAGTGTCACTGGGAAATGTACCTGATAATCCAAGACCTTTGTAAGACCATGTGCTGTTTCATGTTGGTAGCATCTGACAGTGAGATCTCCAAGGAGGTTTAGAAGAAGGCTCAGGTGGTCCTATATCAAAAGCTTTATGCTAAGATCAGTAAAATGAACTTTAACACTGCAAGGACTCTACAATGCATTAGAAAACATTTTTTCCCACAAGGCAAATTAGCTAAAACAAATAAAAATTGTGACATTAAACATAACTGAATGTTACCCAATTTTATGTAGCTCTAGGTCAGATAGACTATGACCTGATACATTTTTTCTCCCACCCTATCTAGCAATCTTGTTCAAAATTACTGCAAAATATTGTCTTTAGGAAGCCAATCATTAATTATTTATGAGCAGTATTTTACTGAAAGAGTTTAAGCTGTTTGCTTGAGTTATAAACTCCATAGAGAGTTGAGTAAAAGCTTTTTTCCCACCTTTTCAGTCAGTGAATGATTCATTAATCCCAGGGTATATACAAACATTTAGGAGGCAGCAGCATCTGCAGGATAAAGCATTTGTCTCAAGAAAAATTGCTTCTCCTCTTAGTCCAGCTGTGTGACTTAGGGTGATTCACTTCTTACTCTGAGTGCCTCAGTTTCCCATGCTGTAACTTGGCATGTGTCTTTTTTATGGACAGTTGTGTGCTCTGTGGATAAGAAGTCCTACACAGGAGTTGTACTTTCATGTTTGTGAGAGCAGCCCCAGAGCCTAAGTAGGACAGAATATGAAAGAGATGTTAGGACCTACCTTTTGTAGCCAGCAGAGAAAACACTTGACTTTTTATCACAGGCTGGAACAATGGTAGTATTCCAAAGGATTGATCTGACAATGATGACATTGCTCAAGCAATAAGAAGGAGGACCACAGGTCATTCTTCAGAAGAGTACATGGCACGCTACCTTGGCCCGTAACATAACGAATTGCAAATTCACTGTTATATTGCACAGGGGCAAAACTGTGATTCCTCCGGCTATGCTGCAGGCCAACGAGATAATACAGGCAGAACAGCGTAGGCACAGGGTCGTGCTGAAGCAGTCCTGTGTAATCCAGCCTGGAACTAGCTCAGCACACGGGCGATTAGCCTGGGTCTGCCTGCACTGACAGATGTGGGCATACCCTCAGCTGCCTAGAGCCAGATTTCCACCAGTAACTTTTAAGGACCTAAAAATTCATATTCATATCCTATTTTTCCAAAGATTGGCAAAGATTTTGAGTTAAGTGTCCAGCTCTTCTTACTTTCACAACTCAGCTAGCTCCAAGGACTACAGGCAGCAGGCTCTTACCGCTCTATTAAATGTCTAGTCTATGTTACGATGCAAGAAAGAAATCAGAGCATGTTCAGTTAAGGTCTCTCCAAGCCTCTCCACAGCTCTGAGGCTGTATCTGGTTTACCACATAAGAACAGGACAAATTCACTGGTGGTAAAAAGGCTTCCTATAGATTTTGGCTTAATTTGGAAATCTAGGCAGATAGATAGCAAAGTAAATACTTGCTATAACTACAACACATTGATTTACTGCCTTCTGGGAAACAGTACAGCACTACAGTAATAACAAAGTTGTTCATGATTGTGTGTGTGTATATATATATAGGTGTATGTATATACGTGTATATATATATGAAAGTAAGTGAAATATTCCAGATTGACAACACTGTAGCAGAAAAAAAAATTGGCCCCATGTACAGTATAGGATTTTTCCTTTTCTTTGTTCACAAAATGCATTTTACCATGGGTGATAGAATTTTTGCATCATGAATATTTTATACCAGACTTTAGCCAAAGCCATGATATATCCCAGAAATTAACTTAGGGAAATCTGGTTCTCATTATTCTCTGATGTTCATTGATTTATTTGCTTTCTCAAACAAAGAATTTTAGTCCCCAAACTTGGTATCTACTTAGCTTATTCTTAACCCTTCGGGGGGGGGGGAATAATTTATTTCTTGGGAAAGTGTTGAATCACTCTTTTTTTCATGCTATTGGACTAATTTCTTCTATTATTTACATCAACATAAATCAAAATATTTTCCATCCATGTGAGTAGAATTTGGGCCATCTTGTCTACTTTTATATTTGCATTTGAAAGACTTAATGGCCTGATAGGAAGAAAAAAAAAAAAGAAAAAAAAAAAGAAAAGAAAAAATGTATTCATCTGAAATAGAATTTTATATATTCTTTAGATATCTAAGCCCTAAACTGCAACTCATTCTCTTCCCTCCTCCCATTTCAATTCCCACCCAGCATCTGAGTAACTCTGAAAGCATCTGAACTCATCAGGCACACCACATTTGGACCTGGATGATCTCTAGGCACCTGCAGTTCTGCATTGTGTGCATGCCCAGATCTACCCAGGCCTTAATGGGATCCAGAAACTCAGCCGCATGGTGCCAAAGTTCCCTAAAGGGCTTAATCCCATAAACATGCCTAAAGCCCAGTTCATATGTTCTAGTAGGACCAGGCCTCTCACAAGCTGTAATCATTTCAGTTATCTTTTAAAACAGCTTTCTGGAAAAGAAGGTGGTGTTCACTGGCTTTTGCAAAGTGGTCAGCTTAATAGTGGATGTACCCATGGAGTAATTAAACCTGAGTACAATTCGTTCCACAGCCTGAGGGGGACTTAACCCCCAGCTCCTCAGGCCCTACAGAGTTCTCTAGCCATCACATAATACCATGTTATAAAATACGATCCTTCTTACTAATCTGTTTGTAGTTGCGCTATTGTACCGTAAAGACAGCAAAGTTCCTGGGTCGAGCAAGGAGCAACTGATGCCCCCAGATTATTTATGCATTTAGCATACATGGTAAAAAGACCAAAAGTAAAACCAAAGATTCGGAAGTCAGGTGCTTTCTTGTAAATCCCTTCCAGTCCCTATTTGCTGCACAAATAAGATGAGCTCAGGTTCAACAGGAAATAAGAAAACTACTGTGTAACTCAATGGTAATAAAAATTATTTTTTCTCCTTCAGTCTAAGAAGAGATACTCAAACCTTACTCTCCAAATTCCTACCAATTTGCCTTTCTCTGGATGGATCAGCTTCATCAACGTCACCTTTTTCTACTGCTCTTAGGAAAAATGATACCTACGTGGCCATAGGAGGCAGTCAGCCTGGGCAGAAGCATCTTCCTAACAATGCGATTTAGGTGTTTAAAGTATGAGAAGCAGAGGAAGCTTAGAGAGTGTCGTGAATCAAGAAACAGTGCACTGAAGATTACAGCTGAAGCAGGAGATATAGTTGCCATGCAGTGTCTTGTTCAACCCTTCTGGTAGGGTTCACTGCAATTACTAACATAATGTCTTTTGAAATACTGAGCTTGCACAGCTTCTCCCAACTTCCCTGAAAACAAACAAGAAAGAAGGCCATAAAATGGCAGGATCTGGTTTTCTTTAGGTTCAGCAAGTCTTGAGCTATTTAAATTCAATATAAGAGTTTTAAAAATAAATAAATTTTAAAAAAAACCCTTTGAATTGGAATTTTGCAGGATTCTATCTAACTCAGAGGACTAGTACTAAGACCCAGGACTTCTTACCTCATGGCCATGATTTTAAATCAAATAAAGAACTACACTGACAGAAACTATCATTTGGTATGCATTCGGTAGCTTGTGTGAAACTAGACAGCTATGCCAGGCAATGATGACTATTAATTCCAGTAGTTAACAGCACTTAACCATGTCAATACTCTGTTTCAGCTTACAAACATGACTACACATTTCATCACTGGCCCGTTAATGTCTTAGTTTTACATCTTGTCCTGGATAAACAGATCCTTGCTAGAAGAAAGCCCTAAAGTAGGTCCATTTGTGGTCACACATGAGCTCCTCTGTCTACAGGTGACTGGCAAAGAGCAGCTGAACCAAACTTTGGTCTATCTGTCCCCACCTCTGCAGGCAGACCTCTCACACTGCAGCTCTCTCCAGCCCTCCGGTTTGTACCATACAATCCTTCTTTTTAGCAAATTGCATTATGAGCATCACTAACATTAACGAGAATATTATGTTGTGTATTTTTAAAATCATGTTCTTTTCTGGAGAAAATGCTCCATAAAATTCACGTGACAACATAGATAAGACAATGCCTTAGACTGTTACCCCATTTTAAAATACTTTAACTGTTTTATGTTTAGAATTTTCTTCATTTTTATAATTTATCCTGCTTATGTTGGTTTATTTTGAATAGAAAATGACCATAAGAAGTGTTTAAAGATTTTCAGTTACAGTATCTGGTCAAAGCATGGTAAAGCATCCAGATTCCCACTAAATGTTTTTCACAACTGATTCAGCTAGAAGACACCTGTGAGCTGGGAGACCCACAACTGTCTAAAATGATTTAGCTGTGTCACTCTCTCCTATATTACGTCCCCACCAAACCAGCATGACTTAACCACAGTTAGGTTAATTAGGTAGATGGAAACAGAGATGTGGGCTTGTCTGTAACAGCAAAACTTTGAGGCATTAATGTATTTGTCGTTTTACTATACGGACTAAAGTGGTGCGTCACTTTAAGTCATCTTTCATGTGAAACATTTGAAATATATTTAGTCTTACTGAAAATATCCTGACTTTGCAACTTCTTTTATTTTGTGAATTGTTAAAAGAAGTTGAAAGTTGAAACATTTGTCATTAACTTTTTACACTTGTTTGCAAAAAACCCTTACACAAACCTGGAGAAATGAGTCCTCTGAAGCCAGCGGAGACACTACTCCTAAAAAAAATCAGATTGCTCAGTTTTGTACTGAGAGAAAGTTGCTGTGAAACTTGTTATATTTGAAATTAAATTCCCCAAAATAATAGAAATAAAGGGATACCTAATTACCTTCACACAAGGCTGAAAATTTACTCTATGATGTGCTGCTGAGTGAGCAAATAAATAGCAAACTCACTGTTTCCTGTAGCGTGTTAGCTACCTGTTTATTATTGAGATGGGTTGTGTCACTAATATTTTTTTAAATTCCTGAAAATAAAGTTTTCCTGGTAATACAAAAAGCCCACAGTACTAGTGTTATACTTGTAGGCTGCCTGCCAAGCTTTTAAAAGGCCATTGGATACAGAACACAATGAACAGGAGGGATTATTAAAAATAAACTCACATCTTAGTGCTTGAATATTTTCTCTCTCTTTTCCTTAAGAAGTGATTGCTACAGCATATTTTTTGGGGAAAAAAAGCAGAAGCAAAGGCAGCAGAACTAGATGAAATTTTTATGCGAAAGGATCCATTAAAAATGCTCTTTGGCCGCCTGTTTGTGCCCTTGAGTCTCCCGAGTACAGTTGGCAAGAATAGAAAATCACTTATGGACTCAAAAAATGATATAGTACATTTCCTACCCTTTTAAATCCTTTAATGTGTCCCTAGCATCCCATGTAATTTAGGGAGGTACATCAGAAAGTTTGGATGCTTTTCTGAACCTTGTTCAAAGAATTCCGAATACTTTGGGTTGTAAAAACGGGATGGAAATTCTATAAGAAAAGCCTTTCTTTCAGATTTCCATACCTTTTGCATGGAATTAATATAGATCTCTGCAGAAATGAGAGAGCATGGAACAATTGCAGAGGTTAATCGTATCTTTCCAATTTCAGTAATTTGATGATCTGCATTTCAGTTGATTCTCAGGCAGTAGGAGCTATTCCTTTTTGGGACAATGGTAAGCCCTGGTGAACAGGCTTAACTAATTTATTTAATTTCACTGGGATGTACTTTAGGGATTAATAAGGAACAGCAATTGATGCCTTGCCACATGCTCTCTGGACTGTGATTTCTTTGCTCTTCTTAGCTGTTTCACAGCCTTTCTCAAGCCCAGAAAACAATCATAAATCAAACTAAATATTTATATATCTTTTTGGCATTTTTCATGCGTGAGTGAAAAAGACGATGGGTAAGCTAGTCGTAAAAATTCCAAGGAAAAATATTTTATGGAAATTTGCCGATTTGTCAAAATACAAATGCTTTACAGAGGCTGTTTGATTCTGTTGACGTTACAGTGGATGTAAAGAGGATCTATCATGCTTGCAACTACACTGCACTGAGGGAATGTTCAGGATACATCCCACGAACAGAGCCATGAAATCCATCAGTGGAAATACTCCAGATTTTTAATAGTGGAATACAAAGCAGAATCTTGTCTCAGATATCTACTTTGAGAATGCTGAATTCTAAAACACAACTAGGAGACCATTTTAGGTTGGAGTAACTTCAGTAACAAGGATAATTAGTGAATGAACCTATAGGGCAAGATCACTGTTACCTAACCTAAATGACCAGAATAGGCACCAATGCTCCAGAAGCTAATAACGGAGAGTGTTAATTGTCTCCAAAGACAACTTTTTGAGTTAAATGCAAACAACAGTTCAGATAGAACAAGGAGGCTAAATCTAGCCAGTAGGAAAGGTTGGGCAGATCATTTGTCTGAGGTCTCCCTTTCCAAGGAAATATTTATATATGGCACAAATCCATTCATCCAACATCCAAAATACAGTGGGAACTCTACATACTTAATGTAACATGGATAATTTGATTTTAGAGAAAAGTTTGAACCAGAATCTTCTGCTTCCTTAGTTCTCTAACTGTGAGATTTACAGAACCAAATGAGAAGCACAAGCTTCCCTTTTCCAGTCAGAGCTACGACAATGTGCAGCTCGTGGGCTGGAGAAAACACGGTGTGTGTTTCCCATGGCCATGAATTTTTGTATTCTGTATTCTAAGATACTAATGCCATGGCTATTTTAATAAATGAAGGTGGATTTGAGGATTGGTTGAGAGCACTGAAATTTGGTTATATCTAAGCTGCTAAACTGACAGCATGGATGCTAACACAGTTTTGGCTTGGACTCAGTTAGCATTTTCCAAAATGGTTCCCAAACACAGTCCAGGATTTACCACACGCCCACCTTGTTCTGGGGAGACCATAGTGTGGATGTGGCCAGATCATTCCAGTTGACCTCAAGGCCAGAGAATGGTCCTTGTTCTCTCATTTACAGGTACCAATATAACCAGACGCTCCTAAGAGCAGAGCAAGTAGTCTCGGTCTGTGTTGCTCCTGCTGGTTACCCTGAAGATGGTTATTCAGGCTGTCTCCTGCCTAACTCTTGTCAACTAGCTACAATCTCACAGGCATGACATTCTCATAGGAGGTAGGGAATGTCTGTAACTATTCCTGCTCTTTCCAGCTCCTTATAATGAGTCTATGGGACTAGCATACCTAGCTAAACTGCAGGCTGATCAAGATCAGTACTGGAATTCAAATGACTAAAGTGTTGTGGCTACTTTTGACTGAAAGCTGTGTGGACCATGTATGGAACTTGGGTCCTTTTCAGTCCATGATGTCTGCAATATGGATCTGAACAATCAAGATATCCAGTGCAAAAAGGAAATCAGGTATACAGTACTGCAAGCTGCTATTTCGCATCATAACAGCCAACAGGACCAGAACAGTCTCATGATGTCTTCCATTTAAAAAAAAAAAAAAATCTAAAATGGAATATGCCTGCAGTTAGACATAGAATCACAGTATCACAGAATCACAGAATCAGAGAATGGTTGAGGTTAGAAGGGCATCTAGTCCAATCCCCCTACCCAAGCATGTCCAGAAGGCTTTTGAATACTCCAGGGAGGGAGACTCCACAACCTCTCTGCACAACCTGTGCCAGTGCTTGTCCACTCTCACAGTGAAAAAGTATTTCCTGCTGTTCAGGAAGAACCTTCTGTCTTTCAGTTTGTGGCACTGAAAAGAGCCTGGTTTCCTCTTCTTTACACCCTCCCTTCAGGTTTTTATATACATTGATAAGACTCCCCCCTCCAAGCCTTCTCTTCTCTAGGCTGAACAGTCCCAGCTCCCTCAGCCTTTCTCCATAAGAGAGATGCTCCAATCTCTTAATCGTGTTAGTGGCCCTTTGTTGGACTCTCTCCAGTTTGTCCATGTCTCTCTTGTACAGGGGAGCCAAGAACTGCACACAGTAAAACGAATCAAAACCAAGAACAGTGTTAAAAGATAAAGTAAGGTTTGAAGTCAAGTATACAAAATATAGAAAATGGTGAAAGTCTTGTTTTCCTCAGGCAACGTAAATTCAGCCTGCTTGTATGGGTGTATTACTGTAAGGTCTTGAATTAAACGTTCGCCTACTACTTCCCCAATGAAAAAAAAAACCAACCAAAAAACCCCCAAAAGAATAACAAAAACTAATTTAAGTTGCCAACAACTTGATATCATCATCCTATACTATTACATGTCAGAAACTGAAGTACGAATCAATGTAAACAGCTTCTGTGGGTTTTTATGATAGGTAGAAAATTCAAGTGTGCAAGTGATGAACTTCTGCTAGTGCTATGTAGGGGGTATTCAGATTTCAGGTCATGAAACTTATGGAGGAACTTGATCTGACTTTAGCAACCAACTGTGCTGATATTGACTGGGTTAGAGTTAATTTTCTTACAGATGAATGCCTCCTGAAGCATTATTCCTCAAGTTACTGCCTAAATTTCCTATAAAGTGAATGGATGAAGGGAGGCGTCTGAAGTCATAAAGCAGGAGTTCTTCTTAGCCTGACTTTAGACACTGGGAATTCCTTCATGCTTTCAGCCTTACCTGCTTTCCTTTATTTAGGACAAATTTAGATGACTTAAAAACTTTTGGAATGACTGATTCAGATACATGAAGGAAGTATATCTGACTTAGACTGCCTGCGTTTTATCCATAGCTCAGCTTTCCAAAGATGTTGGCTTAAAATTCAGTGGATCTATTGTTCAGGGGATAGGGAGGCTTATTATTTCCTAAAGTCAACAGCCTCCAAGTTGTCTCAAATTGGCCATAAGTCTAGGAAGAAATTAATCAGGACTCCAAAATATAACTCAAAGTAGCTAGCTTAGTTAAATTGTATTATTTCTCTGAATGTCTCAAACAGGCCATATAGTTAGAAACAGAGGTTGTGGTTGTGGTAGTGTGAACCTTTACATTTTTAGAAAGTTAAATGCTCCACAAACACTTTGTCTTTCATTCTTGGGATTTCAAAGAGACCTTTATCTCTGTCGGTGTTATGCATGCTGCTGATTTTTATATCATTTTATTCTAGGGGTGCAATTATATATATTCATACATCCATATGCCCATACACAAACACACACATATGTATACATGGTCACAGAAACATAAATGTATACATATGCATACACATGTGTGTGCCTGTGTATGGACATATGGATGTATGAATATATATATAAATAACTTTACAAATCGCTGTTTTATTCAAGTTTGTTGATAGCTTGAGTTAATGAATGGTTAGAATTTTGGCAAGTCCCACTGGAGTTTGGATCCAGTGCTCATAAAACTAAGCGAAATCCTGGAATCTCATCTAAAAATGGACCTTTTGTGGCATGTCTCATATTATTGTTACATATCATCCATAAGGTCTGCTGAAAAAATCATAAAAAACTGGAAAGCAGAATTATTAATGAAAATCAGGTTCTATTTAAAGCTGGTGGTTTGGCATTATTGAAAAACTATGTGATTTCAGACTATAACAGTCTTCACTTACCCATTTCGTGACAATTTCTTTTAATTATATTTAGTCAGAAGCAATTCCCATTTTTATTTTCTGACAATTTCTTTCTTTTTTTTTTTTAAGCAATGATGTAGTCTGTTGGAATGAGTAGTGGACAGAGTAACATTTCTCTAAGTAGTCTGTAAGCACTTTTCTATGCCGTGGCATTCAATGTTTTAGAAACTTCTCTGAGCAATACCATGTATAAGTAACTTGTTCTCCTATGCTCTCTATATTTAGTAAAGAAGCTTGTTTGGAACCCCACTGTGCCCATGTGGTTTCTATATATAATTTGGTTGTATAATGAGAGAAAAAGACAAAGCAACCCATAACATGCCCGATATTGTACAGGACACAAATGAAGAAGGTCTCTGCTGCCAATGGTTTACTGTCCAACATCTCCAACTTGAACATTACTCTGTTGGATGGACCCCCACCTCCATATGGAGCTCTACAGCAGCCAATGGACTCCTTCATATACACTGGTCTCTGCATATGCAGCTCATTATGGGGCTGCGACCCAAGAGACATACATGAGAAAGAAAACAGAGAAGAAGAGAGGAGGGAATACACACATTTCAGTTGGCATATTCAAAGATAGCTCAAAGGCATGTGATTTCCATTAAAACTCAATTGAATGTCACTTACAGAAGGCCATTTTTGCAGGTGACGTACAACAGGAACATCCCACCTGAAAGAGGTGTTGGTAACATTCTTTGCTATTCCTGTAAGGATCATCTGTGCATTCTGACCAATGCAATTTGCAAAGAAATACCTTAATAAAAGGAATAAATTTAACTGTTTCAAGGCTTCCTATAGAGGACTGGATGATAAATAAACTTGTAGGTGTATTTGCAAATTATTTCCAAATGCAGTTACATCTTAGCTTGGGTAATACCAATAATCCTAAGTATTTAGGCTCTTCTACACTTTCAATGTGCAGCATAAAATGAACTAAGTAATATGATATTACTTGCAGTTGTACTTTACACATAGTCCAAGTTACAGCCATGGAAACAGATTCAGCAAGGGACAACAGAAAGGATTTTAACACACATGAATAAAATCAGTGGCTAAGAAACACGTGGGTGGAATGGGAAATACACTTCAACGGAGACTTCAGCTTCTGCACAGAAAAAAAAAGAAAGTAACCTCTGAGGATGGAATTCCACTTGTAGGGATTGTGGTGCCAGGGACAAGACATGGAGGAAACTGTCTCTGTGAGAACTAAGTAGCAGTAATTTCCTTACCTATTCCCAAATCTTCCATCTACAGAGATTATTGGCAGAAGTATGGTTAATCTGCCTGAACCTTAATCAGGTATTATTGGTATTTTTAAATTTCTTTTTCTGGATTCTTCTCAGGCTGATAGCAGCTGTTACTATAGCGTGGGATTTGGAGTGGACAGACAATTTAACATGAATTTTCACCAGTCATGCATCTAATACAATGCTTGAAATAAATATTAAAAAAGTGAGGGAGGGGAACAGGGTGAGCAGCACAGACACAGGATGACAGGGTAGAAGGAAGAAGGGTAAAATGAGATACTGTATGTAAGAAAAGTGGTGTTTCTCCAGCTCGTGATACCTTCAAAACAAGACTGGATACTTAAGCAAAACCCAAAATATTCTGTTAAAAAGGAAGCTTATAGTTTGTGGAATGTAATTGTTTATGTTATGCGGCAGTTCAAGCTAGATAATTATAGTGTCCTTTCTGCTTTTAAACCCTTTGATTCAGCAGGTCTGCTATCTTACTAATAGAAAGAATTGATCCCCCTTTATTCAAGGACGATTTTGTGTTGCTAGTGCACATCAATATATCTGGTAATTTCTTTTTAAATCCTAAGTTTTATTCTTACTTACCTCCTTTTCCATAATATAGCTGAAGGAAAGAGTAAGTAACAAAGACCCAACATAACCAATTCCTGAGAAATGTTAGTATCAAGGAAAAAAAAAAGCAAAAATATAGGATTACTTTCATAAAATAAAAATACGAACATTGACATTGAAATGTCCTTTTAAAAAAGATTTTAATATTGTATCAATTTTGCTTTTCTTCAGGCTGTCCCAGTAGTCCACATGCAGCAATAAGTTCTAATATTGGGGGAAAGTGGAAAGTAAAACCTAACTCAATGCCTAATCAGTGCACCATCTTTTATCATCCTTGCTGAATTGCATTTTAAAGCACTGGGGTACAGAGATGTTGCAAGTGACTCAGCCATGGTAACACAGCAAGTACCAGAAAATCATGTGAAGGTTCTGACTCGCCTCTGGTCTAACAGGAACTGCTGTTAGAGATTGCTTACTTTGAAGTGTGTGTGCAACTCATGGCATATTTCTGTTTATCAGGGTAGCTTGCTTTGCATTCAGAGTGATACATCCTTAGAAGTGCATTTGCTCTGCTGTGCAAACATGGATATGCATGAAATAGAAAAAAAGAAAAAAAAAAAGGGGGAAAGAAAAAAATTAAACATCATTTAGTGGTTGGAAGTTATTTCCAGTTTGCAACCACTGGAAGAGGTTGCCTGGAGAAAACTTTTCCCTCTGTTATTACAGAATAATAGCTTGTGGATGCTGAAAAGCAAACACAACTTGTGGTTTTCTTTTAAGTTACACTGCAGGGCTATCTCCCGCTTAGCATTGTAGCATCATGTTGTTTGGGAAAGGTCACGTTTTTACTTTCAAGACACCATTTGTCTTCAGTCCCCTCTTCTAATCTGCAAATAGTTACCCAATAGTTTTGGGCAGGAAGCCAAGTACTTGGTTGCAAAAGCTGCTTCAAGTGTCATTTTACTAATCATGGAGGTCTGTATTGTGTTAAATAAATACAGGTAACCTTCATTGAATGATGCTTTTGCATTTACTGAAAGCTGAAAATATCAGCCACAGTATGTGCCAGTATATGGCAGCCATTGGTGTCTGCAGTTTCAGGCCACAATTCCTTTTTAGGTGGTAATGAGTTAAATAGCTATCTAGAACTTGCTGTTGCTGTGTTGGGATTTTAAGCAGCTCAGACTACGTCCGGTTACTGCAGTCTGGAGTATATTCTTTCAGTTAGGGCCAAATTCTGCTATTTTATTTACATCAAGCAGCACGTTTCTTTCAGTATCTTTGCCGAAAAGATTACACACCATTGAAAAGAAGATTCCATTTGATGTCAAGATTGCAGAGTTAGTTATTGTTAAATCAGCAAGTAATCTGTGTTGCAATGAAGCTATTGTGTTTTCACACTATTGTGATGGATAACACCACCTTGACTACTCTGTTTAGGTCCGTTTATCCACCAGCCCGTATATTTCTTAGATTAGCTCCCAAAAAAAAGTCATGGAAATGGACCTCTCAGTCCCTACTTTTAGATGTTTTCACTATTGTATGAGATTCTTGTATATTTTCTTTACCTTTAATATATTGTTCTTTCTCTGTTGCCCCTAAAAACGAGATTAATTTTTCCACAGAAGTGTTGAGGACAGTTGCTGAATACTGCAATGAGAAGTCTCTACATGAAGAGCAGGAATTGTATTCTTGGGTAACAGAACTGTTTATGAAAGAATTAAAGAAAAGAAAATAGTGTTTCTTCTGATCGGTATTACCAGTTGCTAGCAATTCAGTAAAAATTAAGTATTACTTATGTTCTCTGTGGTGAGACCCGGGGTCTTTCATTTGTGGTTTTTTATGCGAATATGAATGAACAATCAACACAGAAGTGCTCTATGAGGGATTAAATCAGACCTTGAACCAGTACACAAAGATGTATCATGCTACAGGGTATATCTTTCCAAGTAAGTGATCACAGAAGTCCTAAACTGGTCTTTGAGAGCTCAGTACTGAACTAAGCAGAGGGGAAGAAAGCAATTAGAGTTTCCAGACTGATTTCCAGAATAATGGGGCAACGGGTCTGTCGACTTTGCCCTGAAAGACACAAGCGAACTCTGCCACAAAGCCACATCCCACCCAGGTATAGTCAACCACAGAGCCAGATGACTTGGAGGCTGTACGAGCCCAGGTATGTGCTGCATTATCACAGCCATGCCATTCCCCATCAACACAGCGAACAGGCAGAGCTCACTCACATCTGCTCAGGTGTCAGTAGAAATATTTTATTTGGCTGCAGAAGACCATTTCAACACACCCACTGCTGGCATTGCCTGTCAGTATTACATACATGCTAGTGCACATGATGGGATTAAAAAAAAAATTAGCACTGACCATTTTTTATACCAATGGGAGAATTATCAACTTCGATTGAAACCGAGCTTGGTCAAGACTGCAAATTCTATCGCACCACAAAAGAGTTTATCTTCCGCGTGGAAAAATAGAAGTCATCTTTCCTCCTATTTGCTCCTCCAGCTGCTTTGAGGAGTATCAATGAAATGCTGATTTTCCAAAAGTGGTGGTTTTTTCTACTGAACAAATTAACAACTAGAAGAAAGATTAAGAAGAAAACCTATAGTGGAATGACTGAAAGATCTCAACTTTAAGCTTTTTTTTCACCCAGAACAGGAAGATCTGAATATTATGCATACCAGCATTGATTTTGGCAACGGTTTTAGTAAAGAAAAAACAAACCTAACAACAAAATTTGACCTTTTATTTTGATGCTTTCAAAAATAAAGTATTCAATATTTCAATTCAAAATTATGCTTAATTTTAAAATACTTTGGGGCCATTAAGAATAATAATAAAAAAACCTCTCAAAGCCAATACTGTACATTTTGAAATATTCTGTTTGATCTGAATTTTACTTCTTCTCATTCCTCTGGTTTTTTAATACTGTTTTTCAAATAGCCACCAAACAAAACAGCATGTTACCCCTAGCTGTAGGGAAAAGAATCCACTCCGCAAATGACAGCTTCACAGGATCTCTGTGTGACACCTCGCTTAGCTGTGCAAGTCAGCTGCTTGAGAGACCTCCCAGGTGTAAAACATCATGGCAGTGGTCAGTGTGCTGTAAAACTCCTGCTCTGTTACAGGAAAATCTCTTTGTCTTCTCAGCTGCAGAGGACTGAACTCTGCACCCTTCCAGCAATAAAGGCTGACCACATACTGGTCTACACAAGCAAGAGCATGATTCTTTTCTTTGATTCAGCATTAATGAGGCTACAACTGGAACACTGTGTCCAGTTGGGGTCCCCAAAACAAAAAAGGCATTGGCATATAGGAGAAAGCTCAGTGGAGAACCTCCAGGATGGGCCGGGGTCCACAGCACATGACACATGAAGAAAGGCTGAGGGAGATGGGTTTGCTTAACCTGGAGAAGAGAAGGCTAAAGAGGAATCTAATTGTTCTCTCCAAATATCAGGCAGATGTAAAGGAGATGGATCTAGACACTTTTGGCAGGTGCACATTGAAAGGAAAACAGGTAATGGACACTAAGTTGCAAAAATAGAGATTCTGGCTTGATATTAAAAAAAATCATAACTATGGAAAATAAACATAGGAACAGATTTCATAAAGTTGCTGTGGAATCTCCATGCTTGGAGATACTCACAACTTGAGAAGACAAGGCCCTAAAGCAACCTGATCTAATTTGGACTCTAACCATCCTTAAGCAGGGGTTCTACTCCCAAGGTTCTTTTCAACCTAAATTATTCACATTACTACAGTTCAAGATATGTTTTTTATTTCCAGAGAGGTATGCTTTAAGGAATTATACTTCATTGCTTCATGTTTCAGCTTCAAAGTTACAGTTTGCACACAGCCCATTGATCATTCCTTCATGAAGCTGATTGAATGTAGGAAGCTGTGGAAGATTATGGAGAGGATTCCCAATAAAACTAACTTTCTTGTAAAATCTTGCCTGAGACATGGAAGAATGGAAAAGTCATGACAAGAGGTTGGATCACTGCTAATAGGAAACTGTTCTACATAGCTGGGATTCATTACCTGACAGGTCTGCAAGGGTGAGGATTGAGAAAGAATACAAAATTCTTCCAGTATTTGATATAGTTCTGAGTTTTAAGAGGATCTGGATGGGAGTTGGAAGCTAGTTGTTTATTCTGGAACAAGTGTCTTGACTAGTCTTAGATGATGTAGATCAAAAATGACTATGATAATGTATGGATGACAGCGAAAAGAGCAAGACCCTCCAATCATTAGACAAGAAGAGTGAACACATGGCAAAATAATGAAGGTCAGCAAAGAGCTTGAGGATGGCAG
This sequence comes from Fregata magnificens, assembly GCA_013389945.1. Lineage (NCBI taxonomy): Eukaryota > Metazoa > Chordata > Aves > Suliformes > Fregatidae > Fregata > Fregata magnificens. Next base: position 33,556 of record WAAD01028322.1, read on the forward strand.
TTCACAGGGAATTTTAAGATGTTTGGCTTCAAGGAGGCTTTTATGAATTAGACTTTCTCAAAGTAGAGACACTGTCTAAGGAGCACCTGGAATAGGCTGGGTATAAATATAGAATGAAATTGAAAATAATTAAGTGACAATATAGAATGGCAAGGGGGGCAGAGAGAAAGAGAGTTTGGGTTTGGGAAGGGAAAAATTACTACATGCACTAATAATAAAAGTCAGGTGATACAATTTCTTGAGTAATTGCACCAGCCCCAGCTGGAACTCTTTGGGCCTGGGATGACTCACCCTCTCCCAAGGGATCCCTGAGCCAAGGAACTTAAAAGAAAAGATAGGAGTAAGATAGAAGGAGCAAGGTTTTTGTAGAAGAGGTGGGTATAGAAACTATTCTTGGATTAAGTGGTCATGAGCTGATTAAACTGATTTTAGAACTACAAAACAGGACCAAAGTAATGTTTTGGATTTTTAAGAGAGAGACTAAGAAACTAAGGGATCAAGTCAGCAAAGATTATTACACTGAGGAGATTAATCATAGAATCATTAAGTTTGGAAAAGACCTCTAAGATCATCATGTCCAACAGTCAACCAACACCACCATGCCTCCTAAACCAGGCCCTGGAGTGCCACGTCTACACCTTTTTTGAATGCAACATTTGAACATAATAAACATTTGAAACATTTGAATAAACATTCAAATAAACATTTGAACATAATAAAAAGCTTTATCTGAAATTGCTTTCCAGGTAAGAGGGGGGATTAATAAGGAAGAGTTACAGGGATGGGAAGAATTACTATCACTACAGAATGGTAAGGTTACTTTTAAAGAATATGATTCTGATTACTCATGTAAAAATGATTTAAATAGTAATAGAGACAGGTAAGGGTTGCCAGGTGATTAATATAATGAAGTGCTTACTTTATGAAAACACATTAAAAACATCTTAGTTTGTTTTGACTCATAAAACAACTAGGGTATATAACTGTTTGTAATAAAGACATCTGGATCATAAATGTGAAAGACAAAGAATTGTTATTTCATTTAAATGTGATATTGGTATAGGATCAAATGAGCGTAAAATGCTTATGAAAGAACTTTGGGTAGAAATTTGAAGATTTCTAAACATCCACAATGTGATTTTCAAGGACAGCCTTCTAAAGAATGTGGATAGGGGTAAGGAACCTAAATTGTTTCAAGATGAAACCTGAAACCTCGGATAAAGAAAGGATTGCATAACTGTCTAGTGTGATGCTATAACTAGAAATCAAAAGTGATGCAATAAGGATCCTTTTTTTATAAAAAAAGGTACTCCTTTTTTTATATCCCTAAAGAACACCCTAAAGGAATCTTGGTCACCATTTGCTGAGGCTTGGTTTTCCACTGTATTTGTTTTATGTTAAACCTACGCTTTGAAGTTTCCTCTGATCCCTGCTGAGGCTAGGAAGAAATATATGGGGGGGTTTTTTTCACTCCTTGAGTCATAACTTGACAGCATTAAGAAGTGGAATAATGTTTTCCTTCCACCAGCCCTTTGGAGATAGACTTAAAATGGATCTGCAACACTGGAAAGAATATGCTGGTGTACCCAGAGATACTGCAAAATCTGTCACACGTCTGACTAGTGCAGCTCAGCCTTGCAGTTGCCAGTTTTGGAGTCGGAAAGGAACCTTCTCCCAAATCACACTGGCCAAGGTCAGTGAGGACTGCCTACAGTCTTCTGTGGCACAGGACACGGTTCAGTCTTCAGGATCATTTGGGCACATTCTCCTCTAAAATTTCATGCTATTACTCTTGACAACAACCTTTGGTTTCTTGATCTTTTGGAGATGCTTAATACTGTCTTTTGCACCTGGTACCTCAGTGTTTTGTGGTAAGCTAGGGAATATTTTGTAGCTTGCAATGGGCAGTAGGAAGGACAGGTGGAATGCCATTGATGCTCTTTAGAGATTCATAAACTTAGAACTACACTCTTCAAGCCTAATCATAGACACCTTCATGAGCTATCTACCTTTGACAGCTATTTGCTCTAGGTTTCTCCTACAGGCACTGAAGTGAGATGGACATTTCCAGGGGGAGTTTCAATCCATGAGAGTTTGTAATTTTTTCCTTCTGAGTAAGCCTAATTCTCTCCTTGAACTATGAAAACCACAGAAACACAAGACACAAAAGTAGGAAAAAAAAGACTTTTCACGTAACACTTATGGTTGCATCTATGAAAAGTGTACATGGAGAAATCAGAGCTACTCTACCTGTTGCATGATACCTTGCACTTGAAGGGGGCTGAACACAAAGATCCATATGGTCTCTTTCAGATTTATATGTATCTGTCCTATATGTGGTGGGGGAATGGCAATGACAACTCTTATTGAATGGTCAGTAAAGATATTCTTCCTACATCACAAAGAGACCAGATATCCAAGTCACTTATTTAAAAACTATAAGAGAAACAGTGAATCAAAGAACTCATACAAATTATAAATGTTGTCTGAAATTATCAGAACAACTTAATTAAGTTTAAAATGATGATTATAAAACTGCAAAACACATTCTTGAAAGAAACTTATAAATATCTTGAATATATATATATGTATTTAAAATTAACCTTCTTAATGAAGTATGTTAGTGCAGTAATTCACTTCTTGTAATATTTAAATACTGGGTAACCCCACATAAAGTGCTCAGTATAAACTTATGTACAAATATCTGTACAACACTACGATGTCTCAAATTGAGTCCTTGCCAAATCATTCACTTAAAATAAAAGCACAGATGAAGCCAATGTCTTTACAGTTGACACGGGAGACGTGTCTGTATCCTAACCCCAAAACATTATGGACTAGGTTTGAAAGTGTAGGCATATGCAATTGCGTGCATACATTTAAGCATGCCTAATATGGCCACAAATATTTCACATATGCAGGCAAATCACATTTCTGAAAACATACATTGCTAGTTATCTAGAAAAATGTTCTGTATATCCTCAGGATCCAAGACACAGCTTCAGCTATGTTTCACCAACAGCTAGTTGAGAAGTCAGAGCAATATGTGAGATTCAGAAGGAAGAGGATGGTCTTGGAAAGGTGTGTTCTCTTGCCAGGCCCTTGTAGTAATAATGATTGTTCAAATGGACAGTTTTCTATTTCCTTCTCTGCTCCCATTACCTATTTTTGCTTGTGTGTTCGTTATGAACACTTTCTTATCAGTCCTTCACTGTGGAAGAGCTCTAGCTTTCTGTCTCCCTTGTTGTTAGTCAGGTAACTATCCATTGCTTAACATGCATGTATCCTGTACAAAGAAATTCATAAAGTATATGGTGTAACTCTCCTTGTCTGGGCCACTTTCGTCAGGCATCTCTTACTATATGCAAAAAGACTGCACAAGCAAGATATACTCAGCTAAATAATGTACAGCAGTTATTCATTGGCTGACACACACAATAGGAGGAGGGTTAAGCTTCTCGAATTGGCCATTTACGTGTGTTAGCAAGTCATATCTCAGTGTATACATTTTAACTTCAAAAGCCAATTCTGCATGTTCGTTGCATGAATGGGAAAATGAAAAACTTTATGCACTGGCTTTAAGGCACTTTTATTTGCCAAAAATCACCTTTTAATGCTGTCTCTGTGCCACAAAGAACTGTCTTTGAGAGAAACGCCTTTCAAGCAGCCCATATTTGCATGAATATGACAGTGTCTTTGTAGCTAACCGATCTCCGCTGTTATTTTTCCCAGTAAAGAATGGCAAGACATCCAGGAACCTGATTGGTTGGCATGGATTTTGTTTGCTATAATAAAATACAACAAGGGCTGTCAAGACTTATTGCTTCAAACGAAGAGCTGTGTACAGCATGGTTCCCCGTAGCAGCCTGCATATGGAACCCTTTAAACATTCTTAAGAGACCCATTGGGGCTTCTAATTATTGTGAAACATCTCCTGGCAGAACCATTCCTACCCTTCCAAGAATGCGTTGTAAAAATAATTAGATGATGAGATTTAGATCGAAACCGCTAACTAGTGATTTAAGAGTTTTGCTCGTACCATATAGAAAACTAAGGAAATGAAACACTGAAAATCTCTTCACATGAAAGGAAAACAATCCTTTGTGGTTCTCATTTTGGGGGGAAGACAGAGAACGTACTTCTCTTTTTTCCTCCTTCCTTCCCCCCTCCCCAACTTTAATACTTTGTTTCCTGTGGTTACATGAGGGGGTGGAGATGTTTCTTCATTTTCTAAACATTAAACCACTTGAGAATCTCTCTCTATTTCTGGGGAGCCTGCTATTAGAGAACAACTTGAGGAGCTTGCTTTAATCAAGCTTAAAAGCTACGAAGAATAGAATCACATTTTATGGCTTTAGAGGCTAAACCAACATGTAGTCAATTAGGTGACATCACTTCTACAAAAAAAGCAGAACATCTTTGTTTAATCAAAACAAACAAACAAGATTAGAAGTTTAAGTGCTGTGATTTAGGGAAGATTCACATTTTGAATTAAATCCTGGAGGACTATGGATGTGGCAGTGATAAAATTTAATCACATGAAATCTGGTGGTCAGCTTAACAGTTATGTTAGTTTAAATGTGAAGATGAGTATTTTTGCATTTTGCCAAGGAAAATGAATTCATAGTGTATGCAGGTGTCATGGATTTATTTGGTCCTTTTCCTTGTTTGTTATTTTCTTAATTAAGTCTTCAAATTGAGCTTTTCAACACCTAGATCCATAAAATGAATTTAAACAGAGCTGAGGGACCTATTTGCATACTGTATTTTCTATTAGCTATTTGCCACGATGCAGGAGGAGACACATCCTCCTAAATGTTATAGAAAATGCAGAGCCTTCCCTAAAGAGATTACAATACTGACAAGTCAAAGAATAGGAGTGTCACCACGCTGCCATCATTCCTGTCATTTAGGTTCTCAATTTACATGCAATCACTGAACCATATCTCTGTGGGTACTCCTATCCAGGCTCTATCTCAAATGTCTTCTTTCACCATAATGTTTCTAAAATACGACCTTTTCCACCAACCCCCATGGTTACTACTCAAGGAAGCTTTCACTACGTCGTTGTGCATTGAATACTGCTGTGTCCTTCTTCCATGGCCTTGACAAATGCAGTCCTGCAAATGGCTTGTTCCTACAGGCCATCATCCTACCCACACTGCTGTCTTCACAGAATCACAGAATGGTTGGGGTTGGAAGGGACCTCTGGACATCATCTTGTCCAACCCCCTGCTTGAGCAGGTTCACCGAGAGCAGGGTGCACAGGACTGCATCCAGGTGGGTTTTGAATATTTCCAGACAAGGAGACTCCACAACCTCTCTGGGCAGCCTGTTCCAGTGCTCTGTCACCCTCACAGGAAAGAAGTTTTTTCTCATGTTCAGCTGGAACTTCCTGTGTTCTAATTTGTGCCCATTGCCCCTTGTCTTGTCATTGGCCACCACTGAGAAGAGTCTGGCCCCATCCTCTTGACACCCACCCTTCAGATATTTGTAAGCAGTAACAAGGTCCCCCCTCAGTCTTCTCTTCTCCAGGCTGAACAGAGCCAGGTCTCTCAGCCTTCCCTCAAAGGAGAGGTGCTCCAGTCCCCTGATCGCCTTTGTGGCTCTCCGCTGGACTTGCTCCAGCAGTTCCCTGTCCTTCTTGAACTGGGGAGCCCAGAACTGGACACAGTACTCCAGATGTGGCCTCACTAGGGTGGAGTAGAGGGGGAGGATAGCCTCCCTCGACCTGCTGGCCACACTCCTTTTGATGCACGCCAGGATCCCATTGGCCTTCTTGGCCACGAGGGCACAGCGCTGGCTCCTGATCAGCCTGCTGTGCACCGGCACTCCCAGGTCCTTCTCAGCAGAGCTACTTTCCAGCAGGTCAACCCCAACCTGTACTGGTGCATGGGGTTGTTCCTTCCCGGGTGCAGGACCTTACACTTGCTCTTGTTGGATTTCTTTCGGTTCCCCTCGGCCCAGCTCTCCAGCCTGTCCAGGTCTCGCTGGACAGCAGCACAGCCTTCTGGCGTGTCAGCCACTCCTCCCAGTTTGGTATCGTCCTGTTGCAGCCCTCCTCCTCCCCTCCTTGTATCACAGGACAGCCATGCATGGACCTTCACCAGCAAGACAGTTCCCAGCTGGTCTGCATGTGCCCTCCTCCTGTGGGCTTCCTAAGCACCTTTGTTCCTTCATGTCCTGCCTCTCACCTTTTGAGGGAGATCCCTGTAGGCATCAAATTACTAGGGTTTTTTTGTCCCTTCTTTAAGACACTTTCCTAGTATGATGGATACAGAAAACACTGACATGCTGCTGGCATGTTAAAGCCATTGCTTATCATGCTCAGAGATACGATGTCACTCATTTCTTATTGTCCTCAGCTGTCAGCCTGTGTCCATTCCAGTTCCCTAGCTGTAGACTCTCAGCTTTCTCTAGCAGGAATTGTCCTCTGTTCTCTTTTACAGCACCTGGCACAAAGGGTTCTGGCTCCTAGATATACAGCAATACAAATAATCATAAATGAAAATAAATGAGTTGAGAAATTGCCTGCAGTCACACAGCAGGGCAGTGGCTGATGTAAGATTAGAAATTTTGGGACAGCTGGTTGGAAAACATGAGCCTTAGTCATGTTTTTCTAATTGAAAAATCTTATTTGGGATGAAAATTTAAGCTGTAGCTGTAAAACTTAGGGACCTATCTTGTGAGGACTAGTTTCTATGATTTTCTTCTAACCGTAATGCAGACAATTCCTACAGAGCTGATTTTAGGCACGTGGCAAAAGCTGCGCAGCAAAAATTTTTGCTGTCTTCCTTTCTCCTTTTTAATCTTAAAGCCTTGCCAGTGTCACATCCCCTCATCTACCAGAGGTAGAAAATGTTGAGTCACAGCTCTGACCCATGCACAAACCAAGCTTGTTAGCGAAAGGCATCTCTTTTGACCTCCAGGTCACTCTCACACATCAATGGTTAACTGTTGGCAATAGCTGGGCCTTTGGGGATTGCAGGATAATCACTTTTGGTTTTAATACTGGGAATTTTTTATTTAAACTCTGTTAGCTTGTTACTGCATGAGATTAAACAGAAGTAAGTCTGACAGTGTTATGAGAAGTAGAGGACTCAACGACATACCTTAAACCCAACAAACTGTACTATTCACTGATCTGACTGACTTTACTGTGCAAAGGCTGAAGTTTAGTCCAGAAGTTACTGTTTGCAGTTTTGCCAACAGCACTATTTATAGTTTCAATCAATTTGAAATACATCAGAGTTGGACAATGCTGCTGTGCATGTGTGCAGGTGGAGAACACATTTATATCCATCTACAGCCTGTACAGTCTCCATTCCACAAATTTGTCAGAGCCAAGCCCTCTGAATAAACTTAACTAATATGTTTAAAGCCTCCTCATCCCCAGGAATCAAGAGAAACTTAACTGCTTCATGGATTAGGGATAGTGCTTGGAAATAACTTCCTGGCTGTTCAAGTAGCCTCATCTCCTTAGCTGATAAGAGTGAATTTACAGTCTTCATTTAAGGACAGAAAAAAGAGAGATTTCAATTTAAAATGTAGTAAATTTCTCAATGAGTGGAAGCATTAGGTTTTATGACAACTCCCAGCTAAAATCTGAAACATATTTCTGCACAATGATGAGACAAAGAAATTAGCTTCATCAGATTGTGTATTAGACGTCTTAAGCTGAAAAAGAAAAAAGGAGCATTTGCAGGTACTTGTTAGTTAAAGTGACAGGAAGATGTTCATCTCATCTAACCCAAGTTGTCTACAGCTGCAGCTGTCCACAGATAAGATTGCTCCAAAGTGCTTAACAGCAAAGGAAGGAAAATAAGCACTTTTGAGGCATGATTCATGTGATCCGTATTAGAAAGCTATGTTAAGATGACATGAATCACAGTGGAGAAGAGACTATGTTCTTCATTCATTGTAAAGGAAGTGTAGGCAAGCAGCTCGGATAAAGACATCAAGATATAGTCACAATAACCTCTTTCTCTGGACACCTCAGACAGATGACTGTTAGGGAGCAGACTCACTGTGTAGATCATTTTGTCCAGATGAGGTTTTCAGAAGAGGCTGCTCAGATTTTTAAGTAGCCATATTTATTTGTCTTTTACTAGGAAAGTCTTTGTATTGTTTTGCTAAAATTTTCTGCACTACCCAGTTTTCATGTCCTTGCAAAATTTCAGAATTTAGCACCTGCAACAAACTTTAATTCTTAAACCACCATTTTGGTAATTCAATAATTTGTAAACTGTAGGTTTTCAGTGAATGAAATATCTCTTTTAAAATTTTGATAGTAAAACTTAGCACATCTACAGTCATAGGCACTGTCAATGTCTATAAGTCTTGCAGACCTTAGTAAACTTTTCATCCACCCTGACCTGAATTCCTAAGTTCATAATGAGGTATTCTCTGCAGAGATGTTTGATAAAAACAGAACAATTGCTCACATTTGTCCTCAAAGAGAGAACACAGTGTGATGGAATTGAAATCCAGTTGAGAAAACCTAGGTTAAATGTTAGGAAAAACTAGATAAACTCTGAGGGAAGTGGTGCACGCTGCCAACAGGGGTCATGGAATCACCATCACTTGAGTATTCAAGACTGGGCCACCCATCTATTTGGGAATGGCTCAGAAGGAAAGCAATCAATCGTACTGTGATGCAGGGAGATGGACTTCATGACCTACCAGCAGTATCTTCCAGGCTAAATGAGCCCATTATTCATGGGGCTAATAAAAAGTCAAAGGGGAAGACTTCTAGGGGGAAAAAAAAAAATCAACACTTAGAATGTTTGGTTTGTTCCTTTCTTTACCAGACTTACTTTAAATACCAGATAAAAGAAGAAAAAAAATATCAAAATCATTGCATCTACTCTTTTTTTTTGAAATTATGTTTTTAAAACATTAACTTTGAGAGACAGCTTAGCATAGATTCAGACCCAAGTTTTACACCAGATCTCTTCCCTATAGAGGGATAAATCAAATCTTGATAGCAACAACTAGTCTGGATCTATGCAACATTTTTTTTTTGTCTCAGACCTGTCAAGTATTGGGGATATAATTTGCCCTCTTTTCCACTATCCAAAAGCATGGATTTATTGTCTCCTGCTTGCATCAAAACCGTTCTGTAGCAAAATTCTTAAATGAAATATAAAAATTAGATACTTAAATTGTTGGGTATCACTCAGTTCTCCAGCTGAGCAGTCAGGGTGGTGGTATAAAACACTCCCTCCTCTTTACAGACTACAGAAGAGAAATTCAAAGGACAGTTCTTTAATTCTTTTCAGCCTCCAACGTCCTGTTCAGTATCTACCTGTGAATGTCAGGGCTGAGAAATGTTAATATACTAGAGTGCAATTTTATTAGGCAAGCAGAACACTCCTTTTGTCTGTAAATTCTACTGCAATGAGATAAAAATTAATCCAGTCAGTAGGTGAACTCTACTGTTGCATGTTGTCTGAATTTCACATACAACAGATTCCTACTTTAGCAATCAAATATTAGGTCAGTGTAATTCCAGTTCCTGGGAATATCCCTCTGACAAAAGAGGGAGCTATTAGTTAGAATAAAAAAACCCCAAATATTAATGTCTTTGATTATTATGTTACAATATTCTAAATGTACAGTGACAGGAATTATACGCCTCTATCCTTTCAGCCCTGTTACATGGAGGTAACATGTACTGGTGTCAGTGTAACATTCCTATGCATTTTCAGAACCCCTAAGTGCAGTTTTATTTCCTGGAAATTATTGTTATAGAGCTGCTGTGGATAGTGCAGATCAAATATACTGGTAATCAAAATTTTAAGTCGGTCTGTGACAATGTTCTGATAACTCGGTTCCCAAATATTCTAGCAGTTATTATTTCAATACAATTTTTAATGTCTAACTAAAGAACAGAATAAATAAAAGCTGCAGCTGTTGCATTTAAGCCATTCTAAAACTTGCTTTCCAGTAAAAAAAATTTATACAATTTTCTAAACCTTTTTAACCTCAGCAGCAATATTTCAAACTAACATTTTATTCAATTAAAAAGGAACTTTTAAAAACAGACAATATTTTTTAAGTATCTTAGCAACAGGTGATTGAATCCTTGCCTGGAACTATGAGACAACTTTTGCCAAATGGGCTGCATTCTAACGATATCTTTCATATAGCAAATGGAATAAATCTAATATTGTTTTGGACAAGTTACATAAATTACATCATAATACAAAATTCTTTATGTGTTTTCAACAACAATAGATGACGGACCCATGAAAGAAGTGAGAAACAAGTACATGATTTTGTCCTCTCCAGCTGTGGTAGTTAAAAGCAGGTAGCAAGTTCAGATACTTGGCCCAAAAATCTTTGCTTGAATACTTGTCCCACCTTTCACACATACAGACATCATACAAGCTCCAGCTCTGTCCCTGAGGTCATTTCATGGATTAAGATTTCTTTAAGGAAAGATCCATGAAGAATGTTAATAAGGTACCTTGTCTCTCTGTTAAAATGTCTTCTGAGGCACGGTTGAATGAGGATGTGACACTAAACTTCTGCAAAATCAGCATAGATCACAGGTAGTCTTTTGATTTTGAGATAGATCTCTGGAGATTGCTCAGTAACTCTGAAATATTACCCTAAGACATTGAGCGTCTGGTATGGGTACCATACTATCATGTCACAAACCCTTAGCCTAAAGAAACCAAGTAAAACCAAAAATGCTACCACCAGAGCTTGTTCTTTAGTTGAAGCTTGCTGCTATACATGTATATGACACAAAAATGATCCCTTGCAAGATATCAGTCCAATACTGGTGAATAGAAACTAATTATCTATGACCAGAACAGTGAGAATGGGGTTGAGCAATGCTTAGGCATTATGGGCTCAACTCTTTCAGAGATATCACAGTAACAACAAAAACACCTCCCTTTGGTGTAACAAAAGAAAAGCTTTTTCCACAGTGGGCTCAGAGTGCAAATGCATCTGTAGACAGAAGATATTTTGTCTGCCAGCCCAATATTGTCCCCGTCTTAATCACAAACCCTTTTTTTATTTCCAGAGATCCCTGCATGCTTTTGCTTCCTTTGCCAGGGGAGTTCTTAGGGTAAGGCCAACAACATGAGCTGTGACCAGAAAGCCCTACCTGAGGGAAACGTGAACTACTGCAGACATGAAAGTGTGACATGGCCACTCTATGGCCATGCCCAATCAGTTGTCTCTTAACAGCAGCACAACTTCTTACCAAGGACACCCTTCACTCCCATACTCTCCCACTGCAAAATTCTTCACAGAAGAAATGGTAATTAGAATAGAATAGAATAGAAATTTCTGTTGGAAGGGACCTACAGTGATCATCTAGTCCAACTGCCTGACCACTTCAGGGCTGACCAAGTTAAAGCATGTTATTAAGGGCATTGTCCAAATGCCTCTTAAACACTGACAGGCTTGGGGCATCCACCACCTCTCCAGGAAGCTTGTTCCAGTGTTTGACCACCCTCTCGGTAAAGAGATGTTTCCTAATGCCCAGTCTGAATCTCCCCTGGCACAGCTTTGAACCATTCGCACGTGTCCTCTCACTGGATACCAGGGAGAAGAGATCAGCACCTCCCTCTCCACTCCCCCTCCTCAGGAAGCTGTAGAGAGCAACGAGGTCGCCCTTCAGCCTCCTGTTCTCCAAACTAGACAAACCTAAAGTCCTTAGCCACTCCTCATAGGACGTGCCTTCCAGCACTTTCACCAGCTTTGTTGCTCTCATCTTGACGCAGTATATTAAAGTTCTTATCCCATCTAGGGGAATTCTTTCAAGCCTAAAATGATCATAGTGTGCAACTGTCTATCCTGACTCTCATTTTTCTTCTACCCAGTATGTCTCATCTATCCACCATTGGCAGAGTCTTGAACACATGTAATACTCTTCCAGGAAAGCAGCAGATGTTGTTACGCCTATGTCTGTGCTCTTCTTTGTTGTGAAACAGAATGTGTTCTCCATCCACAAATCATAGAAATGGAACTTCTTTGCCCTCCAACTTCCATCTTATAAGATTGCTCAGCGTTTCACTATCTGGCACTAGCAGAAGTCAATAACTAAAGGTTGTGCAAAAAGATCATTGAAATCAACTGGAAAAAATATAAGTGAAAGATCTTCAGTGAGTTAATTATTTCTTTTTATTATGAGCAGTATGGTTTAATAAATAGAATATTGGACTGCAAGCTAAAATACACTGGATTCTATTTCTAGCCTTGCCTCTAGTTTGAGAAGGAATGTTGGCAAATCACTTCTTTTCTTTGCACCTGTTTCCCCTTTGTAAAATAATATTTCTTTTCTTTGACCTGATCTTTCTGATCTCTGTAAAAGTTAAATATTATTATACCACAATCCTTCAATAAGTAATCTGCTTTATAAAATTCCAGTTAAAAAATAATTGGTAAAAAAGTCCAAGAATATTATACTTCAAATTGGGTTTTTTTTTATTTTCTTTCTTTTTTTTTTTTTTTAAATTGGCCAAAGTTCAGTTTTAGCTTGGAAAGAAAAATTAAGGATATGTATGTATTTATATGGGTCACAATTTCTCAGGAGGTTCTAATATGAATGTATGTGGAATGTTACATATTTGTTATGCTGCTTAAAACAATATAACTGCTAGTTAAAGTGAGTGAATATTTGGAACAATAAGGTAATTCTATACACTTTAAAATTAAAGCAATGGTATATATTCTGTTACTGCCAGATTCCTGTCATCCTTTAATTCAGCTTTTAGTCATATGATATCTCTAATGGGATATTTTCAGACTTTTAATGTTGAAAACAAGTTATAAACAATATTCATACCAGCTGTATCATTGGGAGGTAAATGAATCAAGTATTTCAGTGCAATAAAAAGAAATAAAAAATCTCATATAGCCAAAATAACATGGAGACAAAGACTTACTTTCCCTTCTTTCCATAACTTCATGACAATTCAAAAAGCTTCATCATTTCAGAGGTAAGTAAGGAGATTTCCGTAGACAGCTAGTCTGTTTGCGAAGAGCAAAGCGTTTCCCACTTCACATAAGTGAAGAACATTGTGTCATGCTGAGTGATGAACCGTTCTCCTTTGCCATTGACAGTGTGTCGTGCTATGCCTTTGAATGTACAGCAAGACGTGTTAATGTGTCAAGTCACGCTTCCTTGGAACACCTCACTGGGTTTGTAAACATAAGCTCCTGCACATGCACAAGAGAGAAAATCTGAAGAGAATGAAGCAGTGTCAGTAAAAGAGACCAAACCAGTTCTGAAGGTGATGTTGAGGGCAAAAAGGTCTGGAATGGAGATCTGTAGAGAATCGCAAATACATTTTTTTCCATTCCAGAAGCTGTTGCCTGAAGGACATGTACCGATGGTACACATCCAATAAAGCCACAGGGGTTTTTGATGGGTCAGTGGTAAAGAACCTAAAACAGACCAAAGAAGCTGTAGGTCTGCATTAAGGTCTCTTTAAAGTCTGTGTTTGCTCATTCCAGAAAGCTAATGATGAGAAATTTTAATGGGGAAATGGGAAGAACATCTTATCTTATCTTACTGAATGTCTACGCCGTTAGCAGAAAATGGAGCTCACAGCAATTGCCAAGACATCCTGTGAAGAAAAGGGTGAACTTAATCTGAGGATAGGTTTGGGAATAGATGCATAGGTTAATCATCACTCGTTTATCCAAGTTCATTTAAAAATTTGGAAGACTTCAGAGAAATTAAAAGCTCAGATAAAAATGATCAGCCTGGGCTTATATTTAAAATGGTCAGGATTTTGANCATACTGCTTTATTTTTGACTGATTTATTAACCAACTAAAGAAACATGTTTGTTTGCTTAAGTCCAAAAGCACTGCATCCTTGCACCAGACATAAGCTGAAGAGAGGTTTCTTGCAAGAGTTTTTCAGTAGTGCTCTCGTCCCGAATGACTTCAGTAGGAGATATGCTGGTGCTTGTCCAAGAGCTGCCCCTAAAACAGCTCATACATTCCTCCCTGACTGTAGCTTGAGAAATCCTCACTCAGGACAGAATTGTAAGAAGAAAACAATATCCAGTTGAGATCCAAGGTGGATGTCTCACTAGCTGGATCGCAGTCTTTCCAAAGAGAAGCACACACCTCCAGTTTTTCTCTCCTCTCCTCCTTGTGCTCCACCAAGGGAAGACCAGGACTAGGGTAACTGAGTCTTTACTTTTCTCAGGACATAAACTTTTTTTGGTTGTTTTTCTGATTTGCTTTAATATGCAAAATGTAAAATATTATAGACTTTCAACTAAAATGTCCCAGGTTGTCACTTAGTAAAATGATCTTGTTAGCTCTTAACAATTTCCTGGAAAATGGCAGGATTTTGTTAGAACTGGAGCTAGTCTTGTGATTATACAAAAAAATTCAGGGCTGCTGGTCTGCTTGGAGAAACCCTCCTCCATTTTGCTTTCTGTCCCAGTATCTGGTTTCTTTAGTCAAACAGCTTATTAAGGGTATTCACCAAGCAAGACAAATTCTCTAAGCAACCTGACAGCAGTCTCACACAGATGAGAAAAGACCATAAAGGACCACTAGCTCTGGACAACTTACTCATTCCTGGTTCCTCTCTTTTGAAAAAGAAAGTTAGTTCCTACATGCTCTTTCTTCCTCTGTTTCTACCACCTTTTGCAACATCCAGTACAAAATGGAGGGAAGAGGTACTTGTTGCTGCTTCCTTTTCACATCTCAACCTAATAACAGTGTTTGCTTTGAAACATTATTATGCTTCATGTTATTGACACAAGTAGAAAAGCCTACTTTTATCTCATAGTTTCATTCAGACTCATATTGGTGGCCATCTGAATGAATTAAATGCAGTGCTTCAAAGTTGCCTCATATAAAATAAAGGCAATTTTCCTTAGCAGATTTTGTAAAAGTACTTTTCAATCTACTGGTGGTAAAACAATGAGAATATTTAAAGTGTTGACCAGCAACTGTTGATATAAAATTAATTATTGTATATACCATAATGATATCATTGGAACAAGCTGGAGAAATCTACAGACCCACAAAAAGTATTCAATTTGTTTTTTTCCTATAATCTGACAACAAGATAATATTTCAGAAATCAGAAGCCTATATTCACATGCCCATGTTTTAATAATATTGTATTTTACTTTTAAATAAAGGAAAAATTAGAGAATCTTTCCCCTTCAGCAGTGGCAGTGGAATAGTCTGCTGGAAGTTCCATTCCATGAAGTGACATTTCTTTTCCAAAATGAAACATCTGAATGTTCTGCCAATCACACAGTCCAGTTGGCCAAATATTCTCTTTTTTACAGGAATATGGACACGTGTTCAGTGCTGGGCACTTTTGAGAAATTCAGCTTATAAAATATCACTGACCAGTACAACAAACTTCACCATCTGGAATTTGCTAAAACAGCACTATTCATTCCTTATGTCATTTGTACATCAAGGTGGTCCTTGGTCCTAGCATGCACATCTTTCAACTGAGGTAAATTTTCAGGAAATACTCCCTTTTCAATTTATTTGTATGTAAAAGTTTAAAGCTATCTTTTCCCATATTTTTAAATGCATGAAATCATTGTTCTCTCTNCTTCATATTCAACTCTAAAAGAAAGTATTAGGATGGACAACACATATGCCTGAGTGATTCTGAGCACCCACAGCTTCAGCTGATTCCAAATGGGTTTATGCAGTGTTCGGCTTCTCTGATATTCAGATCACTATTAACTACCTACTAACTTCAACCTCTGAAATCATAGAGGAGAGCAAAGATCTCAGGCTGGAGAGGAGGCAAAGGCTTGTTCTTTAAAAACAAATTTTTCTTATCTGTAAGGCACCTTTCAATTTGCCTTTCAAGTGTATATTGTCCCTAAATTTTCCTTTACTTTGTCTTTTTTTTTCTGTTTTGTTCTATGGGGAGTTTTTTGTTTGGCTTTTTTTTTTTTTTTAAAGCTGAAGCATAATTTCAATTGCATTAGTCCAGAGGATATCTTTGGGAGTAGATTCCAGAGAGTTGACTGTGGAGAAAACAGATCATGAGATGAAAATACGTGTTGCATCTGAGACTTGTCACCCTTAAAAGTTCACTGTGATGCAGAACGGAGCTCTGCAGCCCACTGATTTGCTCTCTGTCAGGCAGATGAAATGGTGGTGAAAAAGAGCTGCTTCTGGTAGGCGATAGCAGAGCCCTGGGAAAGGGAATTTGAAGGGGCAGCAGCAGAGGATGAAATGGCAGGAGGACTCCAGAGGCAGGCATGAGAGGCTGTAACAGTATTTTGCATGAGTCAGCTCATGAAAGGGATGAAGGAGGAAACAGTGGAACTTAACCCAATGGCAAGGTGGAAAACCCAGTGCAATATGCAATGCCTGAACATGGAGGAACCTGTAATGACACTGTTGTACAAGACACTACATTAAACTCCACCGCTACTGAGTTAGCTCTAAGTGAACTGGAAGGCTTAGACCCATACACAGGAAAGCTATAGATATATAGCTCAGTGTGGCATAGGCACTGGCTCACTGGCTCGGTTCTTGGAAGTTTTGTAACTGTGTTGGGATGACATTGCTCTCTGTTTGTTTGGCTTGCACATACAGATGTGATCATTCGGCTTTCGGCTCCATGAGTAGTCCATTCACTGACTGTTCCAGTCCCATCATTTTGCAATCAATTGCTCAATGTAGGCAGATCCTAATAATTTTTTTTTTTTTATGCACTTCTTACAGATATGACACATTAAGTTTTGATGTTTTGGATTCAAAGGGAAAATTTGTCCAAAGATCATTCCTAGTTATAGGAAAGTGGTTACTTTTCAGTAATTGCTCATTAGAAGAGCCTAAAAATTATGTTTGTATTTCATGCCACCATAGTTTGTATTATTTGTAAATTAAATCTTGACCTTACATTTTGACCACCTGGATGAGTACTGCGTCTGCATTTACTGGGGTTCTAAATACAATAGAGTAAAGGACGTACTTGCAAGTTTGAAGTTATACACGTTGTTTTACCTGTCAAGTATCCTGTTTAATCATTCATTATCTAGTAGTCACCAGTTATCATCACTAATGTATTATTAAATGTGGTTCCTTCATCAAAACTCCATAGTCAAACACCCTGAGCATTTAATGCTGTGAGAGGCAGAAAATGACACTGGAATCTGGATCTAGCATTTGCTAGTAAATGCAATGTTTTTGA
>WAAD01028322.1:52496-68150 GCA_013389945.1 Fregata magnificens
ACAGATTCTGACACTTAAGGGCCCTACAAAGGACCCAGAAATGTATTTTTTCTTTTGAAGCTATTATAAAACACCTACATTAATTTCCATCAGATTTTGAGACAGATTTGTAGGGGACGGAGGGGTTTGCGGAGATCAGTGACTCATTTCAAGCTGTCACTGTTATTTGTGGTCAGCCAGAAGCAACTGATAACGGAGTATTATCTGCTAAGAGAAAAGGAGGGCAAGAAAAGGTTTATGTTTTGTTGTTCGTTTAGAATGAATTGCACCCATCAAAATGCAGCCTTGAGAATTTAATTAAACAGCTGCCTAAATACTGATATTTAAGGATGTTAGGCATCCCATGTCAAACTAATAAACAAATGGTACAATAAAGATGCAAACTGCTTTGTTTGATTGAAGACCGAGCTTTTTCACTACTTAGTCCTCAAACCATCTGGCTATGTTTGGAGAATGTGGGATGGTAGCTACTCTAACTCTTATCTAATGATAAGACTCTCACTGTCAAACATGTGCACGACAAAGCAAATATTACACTCTTTTAGGCTTATAAAATCTTCTTATTTCTCTGGTGAAAGAGTATGTTTTGAAGACAATATATTCCAGGGCCTAAATGGTAATTTTTTTTCAGTGATTTAAAATTTCCAGATCTTTCAATGCCAATTCAGAAACAGCGAAATTGCTTCAAGAGGCAGTATTCATCCAGTTATACTTAGAAGACAAGATAATTTGAGGTTTCTCAGTTATTACACAGCTATCTCCAAACTTAAAAAGGGGTTGATTCTCAACACTTTCTGAATAACTGCGCCTCCTTCTAAGTGGGTTTTTGGTTGTTTGGGGTTTTTTTCAGCTCAGATACCTGAAATTAAAAGCCATTTGTGAAAAAGTTGGCTCTAGGAACTGAGCTTCACAGCCCTTCACAACTTTGCCCCTGCCAAAAACCTCACATCACTTCATTTCCTTATATTCTTACTCTACAGTACCAGTCTGCACTGCTTCCACTTTCATTTCCAACTGTGTTGTCCACACCGCCACTTCAAATTAGGACTTTTCTGGCACTGCTCCTCATCTGACACCATTTCTTCATTTACTTTCCCTTCAACAGCCCATTTTTTCAGATGACCTCTTTGAAGAAAATTCACATACAAATTCACATTCTGTAGCAGCCTTATTTCTAACTTCTACATGAAAAAAAAAAGTGTGTAGGAAAAAAACAAATGTATTATTGACCTTTGTAGAGACACCTGGATACAAGGAAGAAGAGCTATATGAACACAGCCATGCTCTGTGTGAATCGTTAGCGGTTGTCCTCGGATTGCCAGGGGGGCACAAACTACAGTGCAGGTGTCACCAGCCAAAATTATTTATCCAAATTGTCATTAAGTTAAGTTAAGAGAGAGTTTCAGTTTGGACAGATATGATTCTTCAAAAACCTTGGAGGAAAAACATTGGTTTTGTCTGAATCTAACTGTGTATATTCATATTAGTGACTAATTCAGTGTAATAGGAACAGATAAGCATATTAAAACCGCTGATGCAGAGGTCTCTGTTATATGAGGCTGAGGATGCTTCTTCAGACTAGATTTAGCCCAGTCTCCAGGGCTCACTGTTTCCACGACAAATGCATTTCACAGCTTTCTGGGAGAAAAATTGTTCAGCAGAGATTGTAGATGATGGGTTCACACATCTGTAAAAGTGGGCATCTAATACCAAACTTCTTATTAAATTACAAACTAGTGTAACAGCAAATTTAATAGCTTGATTTTTCTGTTGAATATGATTTGCCCTTGCTGGCACTGTACTCTTATTTTTTCCCCTTTTCCAATTCATTCTTTTTTGAAAAGAGTTCATTACTTTCCAGAGGCCATTTTTCTTTTAAATTTTTTGATGAAGTTTGAAAGAATTTAGTTTCTTCAAAAGAAGGGTGTGCATCTGATGTTGACCCTTCAGATAAAGTCAGATAGGATTTGTCTGTTGATTGCAGGAGCTTAACTCTCTCTCACTAAATGTTTCTACTGAGGTTTTTTGTTGTTTTGGGTTTTTTTTTCTCTTTTCTTTACTGGAAGAAAGAAAATGCTGTTCGCTGTATTTCTGCATTTGGCTCTGAAAAGGGCAGGCCTCTGCCTCCAAAGGGGAGGATATTTCAGCCTTTTTGTATTGGTAAATGGGAAGTGGTTGCTGACATGGAAATACTGAGGTTCAGAACCTCTGCTGTAAAACACTAGGGGATGCATCTCGTATTACTGGGCACACTTACATAGATGGTTATTTTTTGTAAGTCCAATAGACTTTGAACTCATTTATGTGTATTCCTAGGGTCAGAGATTTAAGTGATGCTCCAATGCAGCAGTGATGATCCCATCCAGGTGGATGCTGGGTGCCTGCTAACTGGCCAGCAATTGCACAATCAGACCTTATGTTTTTCCCATATATACTATTTCCTGATTTACAACACAAAATCAGATTAAATATCAGATGAGCTCATTTTACAGGTGCATAAATATAAAAGCTGCACTCCGAGAATGCACACTCACTGTAGTGTGAACTAGTTTCTTTGGCAAAAGTGAGGGGAAGAAAACATATCCATTATCTACAGAATATACTTGCATATTCCACAGCAATATAAGTATGCTATAAGCAGTGGAAGACAGGCTTCTTAAAGCTGAAAGCATCACAAAGCAAGTGAATATTGAGCAGTCTGGTCCCAGATCACCACCTTATGCACAAGTTCAGTGTCAGTGGTTATATTCCACAAACTACATTGTAAACAGATTTTAAGTGTAAAGCAAAAACCAGCTTTTGCTATTGGCTCTCCAAAAATTGTCCCAAATGCAAAACCTTTAGAACATCCGTATCCATTACTGACACACAAAGAAAACTGGTTTGAGAACTGATTTGCCTGAACCTAGTATGTAGTGTTGATAAATTCATATCAAAGGGCTGTGGGGATTTTGATCAGGAGAGTTGACTTTCCTTTGGCTGTTTTATAACAACTAATAAGACTTCTAACTGTTGGCTAAGACACTTGAGAGAGATCCAGTTTTGAACAGCGAGAAAAATGCATACTCCTTTTCAAAATGAGTATAAATTATTACCATTTCTTAAGGAGCCTTCAGTTTTCATTATGTGGCCTATAAGCAGCTTTCTAACTGGAAAATTACATACAGCATACAGCAAAGTGTGGGTTGTCTCTTTTTTTTCTCAAGGGGTTTAAAATTGATCTTGTATTAGTAGGTTAAACACATTCACTTCTAGAAGACATGACAGCCTGAAGTAAAAAAAGAATTTAAAGGTGAAAGGGTTATCAACTGAAGAAAATTGTCCTGACACCAGTCTCCTGCAATTGTGGGCAGATGAATTATGTGATTTTTAAATGAGATCTCTTTGGTAAATTTTCCTGCTAAAACAAAAATATTAATATGGATTTCTCAAAAGAATTCCTGTCTTGCATTTGTCCCTCACATATGCAAAGAAATAAAATTCTTTGCTTTAAAAGAAAATGTTTTTATAAAAGCCTTTAGCTTTTTCCTGAAAAGAAAGGCCTATGCCATGTTTTGTTTCTAATTCTAATGTGCTTGTGCATGCATGAGTGTGTATATGTATATCTATTTCTATGTTCCCAGACACATATATATTTTCTGTGTATGCATGGAAAATACAGATATCCGTACATGCAGAAAACCAGTAGTTAAACAGTCTGGCTTGAAGTCTTTTGAACTACAGACACTTTAAGCAGAATTCATCCGGGTTAGGTCAAATTCTTTGACCTGATCATTTTTAAACAGTAGTAGATCTCAGTTTTATTAGAGGTATTTTACAAAGGCAATCTTGCTGCTGTTATGCAGCAAGTGTTGGTTTTGTCTGTTAGCTTTAAACCATGTTTCAGAAGATTTTCTTGCTGTTATGGGTAAACATTAAAAAGAAGAAGAAGGAAAAAAACCCAAACCAAAACAAATCTCTCTCTCTTCAGTGTGGCTGCATTCAGCTGGGAATTCCATGTGGTTTTATAGACATCCCACTTTACCATAGGCACAGCCGTTCTTCTGTGGCTTAATTTCTTCTTCTGTAAGAAGGGGGATTAAAATAGATAGAAGTATTAGTGGAATGCCACATCCGTGAGTGGTAGGGATTGAACCGAGGCACTGACTAACTAAAGCTTTTCCCTCTCCATGTTAAAAGACCCAAGCTGCAGGCTAAGTGGGAGCAGGAACTCTGTAAACCCCCAGAAGTCATTTCGAGCCTCACACTTGCCCACAATAAGCCTTGGATTTGCCTTACAAAGCCTCATCGCATAGAAGAACATTATGAAAAGGAAGGAGGGTTACAGGATCCCTGACTCCACAACCAGGATTAGATGGATGCATCCACTGAGCACCCCTGACAGGTAAAGAATAACATCACCACTTGTAACTTGATGTGTCTTTAATAAAACTGAAATGAAAGTCTCAGCCTGAGTATGGGCTCAGATCAGATCGTTTTAGCAACCTGAATAACTCCCTGCCCTTTCTCTAGCCTTGAGACAATGCCACATGTTGACGCCATCCCTCCTACTCAAACTTCATAGAATCATAGAATCATAGAACGGCCTGAGTTGGAAGGGACCCACAACGGACCATTGAGTCCAACTCCTGTCCCTGCATAGGACAACCCCAAAATTCACACCATGTGTCTGAGGGCGTTGTCCAAACGCTCCTTGAATATTATCAGGCTTGGTGCCATGACTACCTCCCTGGGGAGCCTGTTCCAGTGCTCCACCACCCTCTGGGTGAAGAAACTTTTCCTAACACCCAACCTAAACCTCCCCTGGCATATCTTCCTGCCATTCCCTCGGGTCTTATCATTGGTCACCAGGGAGAAGAGATCGGCACCTGTCCCTCCTCTTCCCCTTGTGAGGAAGCTGTAGACCGCGATGAGGTCTCCCCTCAGCCTCCTCTTCTCCAGGCTGAACAGACCAAGTGACTTCAGCCGCTCCTCATACGGCTTCCCCTCTAAACCCTTCACCATCTTTGTGGCTCTCCTCTGGACACTCTCTAGTAGCTTCGTATCCTTTTTATACTGTGGCGCCCAAAACTGCACACAGTACTCAAGGTGAGGCCGCACCAGTGCAGAGTAGAGCGGGACAATCACCTCCCTCGACCGGCTAGCAATGCCGTGCTTGATGCAGCCCAGGACACGGTTGGTCCTCTTGGCTGCCAGGGCACACTGTTGGCTCACGTTCAGCTTCATTGACCAGAACCCCCAGATCCCTCTCCGTGGGGCTGCTCCCCAGCACTTCCACCGTTCAAAGCAAAGCAGTGCATTCAAGCCATGCACAGGCAATGGACCCTGCCCCACACCAGCTCCCAGGTTGTGCCTAGGGCAGTCTGAGTGAGTGCCCGCAACTCCAGCCAGCCCTGAGCCAAGGACCACACAGGAAAGATGGCTGAGTTTCCTTGTGCAGTTTGTTTTGCTACTGCATTCACAGGGCTCAGTCCCCTGGCCGTCCCTTCTTGTCACACTGGTTACACTCGGCAACGCTGCTTCTGATTTTTGCCTCAGTTTCCTCCTGGGTAACGTCATAAGAATATTTATCACTGAAGAACTGTATGAGTACAACATGTAACAGTACCTGAGAGTTGTTAAAATAGAGTAGGAACAAGAACCTTGGACTAAATCAGATGTGAAACTTAAAGATTGTTTTCCTTTGTAAACAAGGTTAAGCCAGTTTACAGAGCCTTGCCTCAGGCCACAGGAAAGGAAGTGGGAGTTAAAACAGAAAAAAAATGCAGAAATGAGTCATGAGTGACATTACAAAAATACAAACGTATGAAAATCCGAGGTGCTTGAAGCTCTACAGAACCAAAAGGGTTGTACTTCTGACCTAATCTTATGAGGTAGCTGAAGTTTGAAGCTCCATATCCGAGTTTTTCCCGTTTTGGATAGATGGTGTAAGCAAAAATACAAAGCCTGTGGCTGGGGAGCAGCTCTGCAGAAATGTCCTGGGCGTCTGGGCAGGGGAAACCACAGGAGCCAGCAGTGTGCCATGGCAGCAGCCAGGGCCACCAGCAGGCTGCAGGCAAGGAGCACCAGGGTAGGCATCATCCCTGGAGCGCTCGCCCTATGAGGAGGGGAGGAGGGAGCTGGGCCTGTTCAGCCTGGGTAAGGGGCAGCTTTGGGGGACCCAACAGCAGCCAGCCTGTGCCTCAGGGGAGCAGCAAGAAGGTGGATTGCTTACTGCAGTGCTTGGCAAGAGGATGAGAGACAAGAGGTACAAGTTGAAATAAAAGGGGGTCGGCTGGGATGTACTTAGAGGAGAGGTTGTGCAGGCTCCATCCTTGGAAGTTTCCCAGACCCAACTGGAAAAAGCCCTGAGCAACCTGGTCTGACATCGTAGTAGACCCTGCTCTGAGTATCCCAAGGTCCCTTCCATCCTGAATTGTTCTGTGATCCTATAATCCTACAAGTTCAAACTGAATCACTGGTAGTCAATTTTTTGTGTGTTTATTTGCAGTAAAGACTCCAACCTTCTTAAATCAATCATAAAAAACATAGTTTTATTAAGGACAATAGCTGTGGTTTTTTTACTGTACAACTTTTTTCTTGCAATGCAAGGCCCATGTTATAAATCCAACCCCAATTTAGTGTTGCATTTTATGTTCAAACAAGAAAAAATATCAGAAAGAAATAAAGACGAAGCAGATACTCAGCAATTGCCTAACTCTAAGCTTATTTCCATTGCACAGAAGCCAACCAAACCAGCAACAGGGTAGTGCCAAAGATCATCAGAACAGTCTGCCAAAGAAAAAGCCTTAAGCCTAGCTGCTGCTACTGGAAAACCCCAGACAAATGCCTGGCAAAGAACTGGCCCTGGACTTACCCATTGTTATTGTGGAGGAGGGAATGATGACACAGTTTCCTGCACAATATTTATACGCTTGTGCCCTGGAGCCTTGGCTTCTCACTCCAGTGGATATAAGACGAAAACCAACTGCAGAAAAGGCATTTCTGTTGCCTAAGGTGTCGCTGCGACTATTTGTACTTTTTTTTCTTTCTATTTTACATTAAATTCCTAGATTCCCATAATGATCTTAAATCAATTGCAGGATGCCATCATCGCACAGAGTTTGCCATCACCAAGGGAAAAGTAAGCATCAGCTAATGGAGAAATAAGGGCATTAGAAAGGTGATATGAGGTGCCACAGTCGGACAGAAACAGTGCTGAGAATGAAGTCCGGGTTTCCTGACTCTCTCCTATACGGGCTTCATCCTTCCTACTCAGCTCATTGCTATCCAGACAGGTTGTGATGCTTATATTGCTGTGCAATTACAGCAAAAGCCAGTCCTTTATGTGCACTACCACATGTAGGCTCCTAGCCTTATGGATGCCTTTTGGGATAAAGGCATATATATCTTGTACAATTTATGTCAAACCCATAATTCCAATGTCATTTCATATACACACTTGTTACAAGGTCACGAAAGGATATTTCTCCCAGGGCATTGCCTCATTTTCTTTTAATCAGTGTAACAGTTCCTGGACTATGTGGGGATTTTGGGGGTGGGCTTTCATTGTGAAGTAGATTTAGGTTATTGTGAATAAACTGAGGGATTTAGCATTATAGAGAGGAACTGCTAAACTTTGAGAGAAAGAACATGATTTATTAACATGATAAGCACATAGATAACTTTTTATAAAAGGTTTTGTGATTATGCTTAAAACTTTATGGGTGCTTCCTGAAACGTGCAACAAACCTCTCTTTGCAGGTAAAGCTACTTTAATTAAAGAGCTGCTCTTCAGATCTTCTGAGTGGTGGAGTTATATTAGTATTTATTTTTTTCTAATTCATAGACATGATAACTGAGTTTAGAATCCTGCTATGCTAAATTCTGTGCATTGATATACTAGGAGACAGTTCAGCTCAGAAAAATTTACAAACCAAACTGACAAGAAAGGCAAAAGGCTGAAAAAGTGAAAGATGCAATAAGTTCTTTTCATAGGTAGTCTATCAAGCTGGCAGCAGAGACTAACCATTTTTATGTTTCAGCTTCTGATTAAACCACACTGTCTACTAAAGAAGCAGAGATAATTTGAATCTAGAAGAATAACGTATACAAGGTGAAGCAGATTCTGATTTGTTATATTGATGTAGCAAGATAAAGTAAATGGGAAAAAATGTAATTTACACTAGCATACTAGGATATATCCTCAGGTTTGCAATAATAGCAGCATACTAAGCAGCCAAAATGGATTCAGTGTGGCAGGACCAGACTATTAGGACCAAAACTTGTCCTTTCAAAACTTTAACTGTTTCTACTAAAGATCTGTCAATATGACATGTATTAGCTATCTACTTCTTACTCCAGTCTAATATAAGCTGATATGTACGCAAGTAGTGTGATGGCAGAATACCAAAACTAGTACTTTTAAAACAGGCAGCTGTTTCACTCAGCTCTTATTTAAAGTGCATGAAAATTGGTGTTATGCTGTGAGCAAATGACAGTAGAACAGAGGCCAAAAGAATGCTCTTGAATGAGGTGGAAATGTTAAGTTTTCTTAGTGTTTGCCATGAATTTTGTTCTAGTGCCAGAGTAGTTTCTATGCAGACTTCTTGCAGAGTGAAACAGAAATGATGGCTCTACTGCAGCTTTTTCTCAGTCTGTAGCAATTTATCAGCATGATACCAATCTCTGAAATGTCTAGCTGTTGTTCTTCTCTGAAAACACAATACAGCTAAGATAAACAATGTTGCTTTACAGAGAAAAGACAGAAGAATAAACACAGGTTCTAAAATGGCAATCACTTTTCTTCATTCTGAAAAATTTGTTACTAGAAACGGAAGTTCATGGGCAGGAGAAGGAAATAGAGAAGATGCCATTTCTCTGTCTTGGAACAACTGAGGACTTCAATTTTATTTGCTACAGGAAAAGACCTGCTATTTCAAAACTTCAACGTAAATGAGACCATCTATAAAATAAAATATATCTCTGTGCAAGATGTCAGAGACTGCTCTGCTAAATTTATTTTTTAAAATAGTTCTTGTTTAAATAAACAGACCCCAGCTGAAGAGGAGTTATTCCTTCAGGGAAGGGCTGAAGGGTTTAGAATACATAAGAATGAGCCATTTCTCTAGGAATTAGAAACAAGAAGCAAAAAAAAAAAAAAAAAAAAAAGATAACAGCAATTGAAATATTTCCCAGCAAAACCAACACTAACATCAGAAACATATAAACACCTCTCAAAAGCCAAAAGATTTACTGCAGGACAGCAGCTATTTACCTTTGCAACATGTGAGAGACTAGCACTAACTTCCCTCTGTAGAATGTTGCATTAAAAGACTTCCTTTAAAACCTAGAGGGACTAAAAGAACTCTTTAAAATACACTCATTTTTCAAGGTCAAAATTGAAACTACACTCCATCCTGTGGCATTTTAGAAGGCAGGACTGAAAGCCCAGTGGACCTTTCTTGCTTTAATCTTCTCCCCACCTTGGGAAGGAAATTTAGTTGTGCCATAATCTGACTTTTTTTTTTCCTAGAGACAAATCCATAAGGGTGATCTCATTTTACCTAACTTAGCCATCTAAGGGTTTTCTGTCTAAATCTAAGTTAGTCAATCTTTGCTCATCGTAGCCAAAAGAAAGAAATAGATAACTCCTAGGAGCACAATCATTTCAACCTTTGACGGACATCTAACTTTCTGCCCAAACTAGGTTATCCAGGAAAAAAGCCTGTGCATGTTTCAGCTGTGCCCTGACTCCATTGTAAAAGAAACCTGGGTGCTCACCTGTCTCCTTCCTTACTCTGGTTCCCATGCGAAGCAAACTTAAGAGAAGCAAGACCACTTAGCAGAGGTCAGTTTAGTTGCAATTAGAGATAATTGAGAATATTTGTTATCTTAAACATTTGATATAATTAGTTGTCTCCAAAGAGACATTGGGGGCGGGAGGGTGTTCAGACCTAAATGATTGAAGTTTTGTGTGATGATCTCACTCAAAATTAATTTCAACATGTTTGGCATGTTGCACTCCATGATTTACTTGCATTATGCCAGACAATTTTTACAGTGATTATATTCCATGATGTAATCTTTGACATCAGCATCCATTACTTAGAAAGTTGAAGATTTCTATCTGTTTATTCAATTTCTCCTCCATGTGTGAAATAGGTAGGTTAATTATGGCTACATAAAATCACTGGAAAAAGGTAGGTTGGAATTAGTTCACTGAAATGAAAATCTGCGTGTCATTTTCCATTGTACCACAGAAAATAATTATGGTTTTAGATTTTCTTTATTGACTGGTTTTGGTTTTGTTTCTCGTGAAACTTAGTTGGGGTTTCCACTCTGGGAAAACTGTTTAATGGGAACCCCCACTTCACCTATTAACTGTACAGGAATCAAAGACATGTGACTCAATGTGATGCTTATTAACAAGTTTTCTTACAAAAATGTTTCTTATAGATTTTGAGGGCAGACTTTACTCACAGGTTACTACAACTTCTATCTCTATTACAATCCGTACTACTACACGTTTCTGAATATTCTTATAATCTAGAATAAGTTTA
Organism: Fregata magnificens; assembly: GCA_013389945.1. Taxonomy (NCBI): domain Eukaryota; kingdom Metazoa; phylum Chordata; class Aves; order Suliformes; family Fregatidae; genus Fregata; species Fregata magnificens. The sequence goes on from WAAD01028322.1 coordinate 63,038, forward strand.
ATTTTTTTTTCTGCTGTCAATAAGACCTTTTTCTTTCTATCTTCAATGGCAGGTAAAATTACAGGACAATTTTACAGGATTAGCATAAACAAAAGTTTTGGAGTTTTTTTGTGGGAAAAATATTGGAAGTCCATATATTCAGAAGAACAATGGAAGATTTTATATATATCTATATATAGTTTGTTTATAAAATTCTCACAATTAGTTTTCCATGTATTAAGTTACAGATTCTGGTACTCTTAAGAAAGCAGCAAGAATAAGACTGTCTGTTCATGTTTGGGGGGTAGTTTGTAGAACAACACCCAGAAAAATGGATACAATCCAGCTCAGGAATGATGCTTTTGAAACAAAATCTGTGGTGTAGAAATGAATAACTACTAAAGCACACGGCTGCCAACTCTGGAATTTAACATTCCACATTTCACTTAACCATAAAAAATGAAGAGGACCCATGTTCAAAGGCAAATGTAGTAAAACATTAAATTAATTTTATAGTGTGTGCATTATAGGTCAAGCATGTCTAAAAGTTCCCAAAGCAAACTGCAACAATGTCACTAAAAAATGTTTAACATGGAATAACATAAGCAAAACACAATAATAATAAAAGACATTTCTATTGTCTCTCTCTTCTGTCTCTCCTCATTATACTTTTCATAATAGATGAGGTAGTTTGGGGCATACATCAAAACCTTCTCTTGCTTTTTCTGGGCTTAGTTCTAATGATTTAACGCACATTGACTAAAAAGTTACTGATAATAAAGACTCATCCAGTTCAGTGCTACTTTCTTTGAGATAAGTTATTATTCAACAAGAGCATTCCCATTACACCATAATGTTACGATACTTCGCATTTCAAGTTTTCTTCTTTTTTCTTTTAAAAAATCAAAACATTTATGGGTATATTCACATTATTTCCCAAGCTCTAAGGGAAGGATCTTCAGGTAGGTTATAAAAAGAGGAGTCGCCTAACTCCAAGATTCCAGGTCTACAACTTAGCAGCAAATACTGGTAACAAGTTCAAGAATGAAAAAGTGCATATGTTTTTATGAAACTAATGACATGAGAATAAAAATAATAATTTCCAGGTTGCCATCATTCCTTAATAACATTCCCATTCAAAAGAACTAGAAGCATCCATTTCTGTTATGAGTGTCTTCAGCTGGCTTCCTTTCTTATTATAATATTAAGAATTCCTATGATAGAGGATCCCAGCATTTATTTAGGAGATAATGACAGAAGTTTTTATAGGTACTAGAATACCAGATATACCAGAAAACCTGATGTGAGGAGTAATAGATACCTGATAAGCTAAGCATGCAGGTAGCTGCCTTATGACTCACTTTTTTCCCCCTGAAATACTTTGATTCTTCACAGACTTCAGATTATTACCCATGGGTCATAGCTGTCAGTAAGAAGTGAATTACATTTTAAACCTAATCAAATACTCTGAAGTAATCCCAATTAGTCCAAAAGACTGAAGCACAAAGCCAGGCCTGCATAGAAACTTGGGGAATTGTTTGGTTCTGTTGGGGGGGGAGATACAAATATGGTGCCTGAGACACCTGAGATTTTCATTGAGAAAAAAAACAGTGAGGGTTAAAACATGGGGAGAGCTACCATTTGTAGTTTGCATTACCTTTCTTTGGTGTAAAGATTATAAATCAGTCAACGGCAAATTCTAAGCACTGCTGACAGTGAGGAAACTGATAATTGATAGAAAGGAAAAAGGAAGAGGGAGAATGAGAGAAGGAGGGTAGAACAAGTACAGAAGGTCATGTGGTCAAGGGACTTGTCTAAAGTCAATTAGTATATTTCAGAAGTGTTCCCCTGGATCCCGCACGATTGTTCCACGCAAAAGAGATCAGTATCTCTCAGGTCGTCCTCCTTCACTAATTTTTTGAGATGATACCATGCAGAGAGATCACCTAAGTTATGGCCAGATTAATGTGTAAAAATGCAGAGTCAACTATACAAATGTGTAATAGAAATCAAGAGACCTAAGTAGCTGCTAGGAACTTGAAGCCTGGTTCTATCATCACTTAGTAGGTGGGATTAGGATAGCAATCGCTGGAACATAGCAAGATTTCATGAAGGCTCAGAATTTATGAGACTCCCCACTTATACATAATTGAAAGATCGGGAAAGCTAGCCTGAATTCCAAGATCTGTGATAGTAATCAGGCAAAACTCAGTGGGTTTGGAACTTGTGAGTGACACAGACATTTTCATCTTTTAAACTAGTATTTCATAATTATTTATCATCTCAAAAAGACATCACAGCATGAAGATTGTGTTATCTAAATTTACACCTATTTACATTGATGGTTCTTGGCCTTCGGCCTTTGGTACAACAACATAAAGAGTATGAATTCATGCACGCCATTCACTTGGTTTTTTGGTTTTTTTTTTTTTAATTAGACTTGCCATCAAAAGCTGATGTGAAGATCTCAAGATTCACCGAGCATGTTTTGTCATGTTAGCACTCAAGCAAGTTATCACTCAAGCAGGAACATTATGAATAAGCCGTAACATAAAGTACAGGCCCTGAAAGGCCTCTGAACAATACACTGCAATAACAGAGCACATGTCACTGGTATAAATAAAGTACAGAAACAAAATAAACTCTCATGCTTCAGGGCATAGATCAACAAAGGCTTTACACTCAGACTAAAAGTTAAAAGGATTAAATCTTGTTAGTCAGTGCACGTGCATTGCCTAGCACAATGGGATCACCGGGTTGCTGCTGAAGTACTGTGCTGCTGTAGTAACAGTCACCACAAAAACAAAGTGTGATAATTGCAACAATAGTTATTTTTAATGAGGGTATAAAGAAACCTTTCCTTATATGTGGGGAGGCTCAAATGATAATTTCTTGCACTGTCTTCTGAAATATCGGCCATTACAAAATACCTCCAGCAGCAACCTCAAGTTCAGTTTCCCAACTGTCTACACAAGCTACATTTATGTTAGCAAGGTTTGATGGGAGCATATCTATTAAGTCGTTAGTGTTGAGGATGCAATAACCCCATTATACACATTTCAGGAGCTTGGTTTTGAACTAGCTCTGGTTTTGTCCTGTAAATTTCAGCCCATTATCACTTGCTGCATGTTAGGGGCAAAGCCAAAGGGCACCCTTTGGTTTATCAAAATGGTTAATCAAAAGTATTGATTTCTTGTGATACAAAACCACTCCGTGATGCAATCCAAGAAGCAGTTGGAGTGGTTAACTGGATGATTAGCTTCAGAAGTGTGTTCCTGACCTGAAGTAAATTGCTGTTGTAGACACACTAGTCTTGGCCTCAGAAAGCACGCCAAAGTACCACTGAAGTGGTCCATCTGGAACGCCTGAAGGAAAACCCTAACAAGTCCCAGGTGTCACAAAGCCTTTCAGTGCACCCTTTGAAGCCACCAGGAAAACTTACACTCCGGTGCCTCAAGACATGGAGCAACCTGAAATGCAACACAGCTGTGAGCATGTTCCAGTGCCGGATGTCTCTTCAAAAGCTGTGTGGCAGAGGCAGCACACAATGCTCTCCCATTTGTTAGTGTCTCCATGTTCTTTCACTAGCAAGAAAATGCCCCTAATACGAAGGTTTCTCCATACTGCACAGAAATCCCATATCAAACTCTCACTAGTAAGGACTAAGTATCAAATCTGGCTCCTTAGAAGGTGTCAGTCCCTCACTGACAAATGGGAAAAGGCCCATGAAACAATCACATCTTTCCCTTTCTTCCCATCACTTCTCAGGCTTTCTCAAACCTTGTACTGCCCTGACTGGGGGTCTCTTTTCTGGTATTGGAGGCTGAGTGCCAAGACCAAGTTTGCAAGACAAGCCAAATCTGTCTAGCAGCAAGACACACCGGAGTTCAGGGTAACATCAATACAATTTGATGCCAACCCCAAACACGTGCATGTAACCTAAACCATTGACTCTCTTGCCAGCTCCTGGAAGTAGCTATGTCCAGTGTGTGCTCACACATGCTAGGCTGCTGAGGCCAGCCCAGGCAGACATGTTAATTCTGAACACACAATGGATTCATTATGCAAGAAAACAAAAGCATACAGGTAGAAATTAACCTAGTGGGAATGGGTTTGACTTAGGAGGAAACCACATATCATACCACTATCAAAGATTCAGCCCATCAGTATCTGCATACATTTTTACTAGTATCTTTAGGTTTGAAATTCTGAGAAAGTCTGAAAAGCTATGGACACCTTGGGGTGATCTTCCAAGCATCTGCTGTGGTGACGGAGAACCACCTCACGTAGAATAGGTTATGCAAGCATAACTCCTTTTTAGCTGCTTGCATAGTTTGCCACTGCTAAGTCCCATTTCCCTCCAGCTATGGTTGCTTAAGAGACCCTTTCAAGTCATCTCATATTGCCTGGCTTTTGTGGAGTCTTAAACTCAGAGCTGAAGCTGAGTCCTTGACAAATGCCCTTTTTCTAAGGAGGCAGACTCATGTGTCTACTGTCTTACATACCTCCTGGAGACCTGATGATTACTGAGTCTTGATAATGGTCTTTCTTGTGATCTTGCTATGAAGGTTTACACATCAGAGGAGAGAAAAATTGTTGTGGCAATGTTAATACAGTTTTGTTCTCTCTGGGGATAAAATGTGTGGGTGGACTACATGTCATCTGCTGACTTTGTGCCTGGGGAAAAAGGCTTTATATGCAAAATTTCCAAAAACTATCATACAAACACACACATGCATGTATTAACAACATATTAGCAACTATTACCAATAGTTTGTTCTGTGCTCCTGGATCCTGTGAACTCTCTTAATGCTGGACTGGGCTTATGAGCTCCTTCCGAAAAATAAAATATTAAAGCCCTCAGCCACATGCCAGTGAAATGAAGGAAATTGTCAGGGCAATGGTGTGTGCTGGCTTAGAAATCAAGCCAAAAAGGGCCATCTTTCTTTGTAGGAACTAAGGAGTCTGAGTCCCTGGGATGGTAGTTAAGATCACCTTGTCTTATGTGATCTGCCAGGTACATACAGAAAATAGACTTTAGTGGATTCAGGCCCTGGTAGAACTTTTCTTGTCCCTCTCCCTTTCTTTTGCTATAAAGTACGGGTAGATAATACTGTGAATTAGGTAGTCTTGT
>WAAD01028324.1:6410-34540 GCA_013389945.1 Fregata magnificens
CATCTTGTACTTGAGGTTTCAAATTAAAAAATCCCCAAAATACTCAGTGATTATTCAGTGTTAAATATCAATAAGAATTTTTTTCCATGACTCCTGATGCAATTGATCAATGCCCTGAATTGTAAGAGCTGACTATTCTTATTAGTATCTTTGTTCTGGTAGCTACAAACAATGGCAACATTTCATTTGATAAAAGGTAAAATCAGTAACCCTGAGAACTGTAGGGAATGTTCTTGCTACTTTGAAAAGTGGCACAGAGAAAAGTATATCCCACACATTTTAAAAAGGTAGTCATAAACCCCAGAAATACTAATTCAGAAACAGTTATAACTGTACACTGTTGCACACTTGGAAAAAAACCCACAGACAGACTATATTTGAACAGGGTGGCCTTACTGATGGGAAATTTAAAGTTGAAGCTCTTATCCAGCAATTGGACTTGTACAGTTAAGTCCTTGCATCTCAGCAGAGCCCTGCTGGGCTTGGAGAGTCTGTCTGCATGAATCCAACTGGATCAGAACTTCAAATTTCTTTTCTCAGTTATGGAAGCTTTACAGATCGGACTATTGTTTATGCAGTGAGAGATGTGTAGTCACAATCAGTAGGAAATAAAGCAGGAAGGAAGTATAGAAGGGTTTTAGATGCTATTTAAAGCATCTTGATCTACACCCAGGCAGATCACGCTGGCAGTGAAATGTCACTGCCTGGCAAGAATTGATACCTTGGTGGAATTGATATCCTGAACTTGCAGGGGTTTCCTCATCAGGGGACAACATTATTGTCTAAAGCACAGAGCTGTCTGTTAGAAAGGAAAGGGATCACTGAGCTGGTGTGCTGCTGGTATGAGTTCATGCTGGTTGGAACCGCATCAGTAGGAAGCTGCTTTCCCTAAACAGAGTTCATCCCTTTATTATTTTTCCCAGTCAAAAGAGTAATGAAGATGTCTTTTGCAATGAAGTATTTTGAATGTTGTACTGCAGGAAAATAAAGTTCAGGCAATGGAACTAAAACTCCTAACATGGGAACCTACTTCTTGCAAAATTAGAGAGTGTCTGGGAAGGAAGCCTACCTTTCTTGGAAGGGATCTGCCCAAGGCCACAGCTGGTGTGGAGCAAAACAGTCCGATGTTTACTCCAGGAGTAGCAAACTGAGATTTCTCACTCGCCACTGCAATGTCACAGCTTGCCACAAGCTGACAGCCTGCTGCTGTAGCCAAGCCATTTACTTTGGCAATCACTGGTACTGGAAGTTTCTGGATTAAAGTCATAACCTGCATGCACAAAAGAAAGTGGTCAGTTAGTCCCTGAAGTTTAAGCAGTGGCTGTTCTAAAACTTGCAATTGCTTCACCCACCTCATGTGTGCATTTTTCAGCTTTATTAACTGGAGTTTAGTAAAAGAAGTAAGCTCTCTGCAAAACCTGTTTTAATGCACAAGACTACTGCTGTTCCAGAAGCTGCTCGGTTGTGTTTATGTAGCATGAGTTGGTCCTGCTAACTCCAGTGGAAATGGAAACCACAAGAATGAAAGGCAGAAACACTTGTTATCAGACCTGCATGGAGCTTGGGTGCCTCTGCACTGCAGGTCTAGTGTTCCTGGCTGTGGGAAGATGTATATCTGAGACACACCATCCCCACCTTCATTTGTCCCATAACAGAAAACTGACTTAATGAAAGTCTCTGTCCCAAGAAACTAAACCAGCATATTGCTGGTTTCTGCATGATCTCGAGCCTGGGTTGATCTCACCCAAACACAATCATTGGATGTCTTTCTAGGCTTACTCTGCGTTCCAGGGAGAGACTTACGTGGCAGGAAACAATTTTTCCTGCTTGCATTAGACATAAGATGTGAAAACACACTCACTCTCTCGTTCTCTCTCTCTCTCTCTGATAATTCTTGAAGGTTCGACACCCAACTTCAGATAGCTGAAGTTAAGAAAGATGAATTTGTCTTAACTTTTCTAACTCAGGTTCTCCTTCCATACAGGGGGAATCAACAAACTCATCTAATTTTAATGCCTGAAGATAGACAATGCTAGTTAAATGATTACAGTAATTATCTGGATTAAAAAAAAAAAAAATCTCCTATTAGCACAGTGTAGCAAGATAACAAATTTTCATTTGCTACTTCAATTTCTCCAGTAGATGAAGTCTAGCAAATTTTCTGTTGCTTAGGTAAAATTATCTACATTCAGTTTTGAATTTGATCAGTCTTTGTCTCCATTCTTCTATCTTTGTTTAAAAACAATTTTTCAGTGGATCTTGAAAAGCAGACAACAAAAGAGTAACAACACGTGTACGTGTGCAGACAAACAACTACAGGGTACTCTTGTGGTTATAAAAATTCAAAGTCAACTCCTTCTCTGAAAAAAACCCTGGTACTTATGGTTTTGCATTTGAAAAGCCTCTGGAGAAGTGACATTCTCAGCTGTCTCAAACTTGTATGTGGCGAGTACTTAGTTCTCAGACACTGCATTATATAGTATTGCTAGTGTTATATGCAGGGGGAAACAGAGGTGTAGCAGCTGAGATGGTCTGCTTAAGGTTACCAGTCATAGAGGGATGTAGAAGCCAAGATTCCTGAAAATCAGTCCAATGCTCTGGACCCCCTAGTCCACAATGCTGTAGGCATGTCATTTAGGGTAGGATCCATTCTACTTAAGTTTTGAAATTTAGGAAGACACAATCCCATTTTGGAAGCCCTCAAAAGTACCTCTCTCTCTCTACTGACCAAAAAAAAAGCAAAAGTAAATTATTCTAACAGACAACTGAAATTTAGATATTAGTTAGGATCCCAAATAAAGCCTAAATGAATTTCTCTGTTTGTGTTTTCCTGTAAAGTGCCATTATTATTTAACAGAAAGACCTTCTTCCTCCATGGGGATAATCATGAGTTGTGACTTATGAGAAACGTAAATCCCTTTAGGGTACTCAGGTAGAGAGTTTAAAGCACTTATTGCTACCATGAACATCAGAAAAGGGATCCGTTCAAGTGTAATTTCTTCTCTTATGTTTAATTTCTTCCTGAACTTGCTTTGCCAATTTCACAGAAGCATTTAGGTTGGCAGTGACCTCTTGAGATCATCGAGTTCAACCCCCCTATTCAGGCAGGCTCAGGTACAGCAGGTTGTCCAGGACTGTGTCCAGCTGCGTTCTGAGTATCTCCCTATCTCTGAATTTCATGGTCTCAGGAATATTCATCTGAAATTGGTACACCATTTTTTATTTGTAATAATGCTCCCTTACTAAACTTGCTATACAGTAGGGCTCCATTCTCACAAAGAAACCTAGGCTTGTTTTTAACTCTAAATGCTGACCTTCTGTTATTCTTTCGCTATTTCTCTTTATTAATCAAAGTTAAGCTTGCTATACTACTCATCAATCCTGAATACAGCCACAATGCTAGATATACATACAGGACAATTTAAATTCTTCTGGTCCTCAAAGTGAGAAATTTACCAACTCTTGATTTCTCGCTATATGGAATGTTTCACATTTTTTTCTGCCTGATCTTTCCTATTCTGTGACCCGGAAGCTGCATGGTTCAGTTTTCCACTGACAACATATTGGTATTCTGCTGTCCAACTGCAAAATTAAACTATCAGCTGCTAAACTATTGCACCTTGGCTTCTTTCTGATGAAGGGACTAACCTGTCATTCAGCCATATTTGTGCTTACCTCTTTGTGATCAGCATACCAAGATGAAATCCAGGCAAAGCTGCCAGGATGGTTGCTTCATATTACACTGAAGGCCTTTCAGTGGTAACTTTCACACATGGCTTTTACAGGATTTGTTAAATATGGCCTTGACAATGTGTACTGAGATCATTATTACTGGAGGAACTAGAACAAAAGGTTTCAAATTACTTTCTGTGGTCACACTGAGCAGGATTAGGGGTCAAATTCTAGTGCCGTTACAATCAAAGGGGGTTTTGCCATTCTCTCCAAAGGCTCCAGGGTTCACTTTAACTTCCCGACCTCTGGGTCTGTGCCTTTGTAACAAGAATGTGTATGGTCTGCTGACTAGGCAACCACCAAGTCAGAGATGTATTCAAATCTTATTTTCACATTGTCTACTCGGTGTTTAAGCTGGTCTTGACTTATTAGCTAGATGCTGGGAAAGAACATTTGATCACAAGTGATTTGAACGCGTTTTTCCCTAGATTTCTAGGAAAGACATTGCCCAAATACTCAACTGCAAGGAACAGTGGCTAAACTAAGGAACACGCCATGACTGTACCCACTGTAGAGGACATGCACACTGGCACTCTAGCCCTTTTATTTGCATGTAGAGAAATCCAGGGAAAACAGTTTCACCAGGATCAGGTATTAAAATAGCAGAACAGCAAAAAGCAAGGAATCTGGAGCAACAGTCTGTGCTTTAGCTAGCAGATGAGTAATGCTGTTCCTCCTTAAACCAATATCATTGCTTGTTCTTAATACCAGGCAAAAGGAGAGGCTCTTAAGAAGAACTGTTTACCTCTGCACATATTTCAAATACTTGGGAATGATGCTTCACATCATCTTCACTTGACAGTTCCTTTAAATCATGGCCGGAACAAAATACAGGTCCTTCAGCTGCAAAGAATTTCAGGAAAAGTCAGACTGAATTAATCAAGAAACCAGGGGTAGCAGCATACCAATGCCCCAGCTAAAGGTATGTCAGTGAGATGTCAATGGTCAAAAATGAGCTTGGTGAGGGAGTTTTACACAGAGTTCCGAAATATTGCCTTCTGGGTTTTGTAACAACTTTAAATTGCCACAATGCAACATTTAACCACAGTAACACCCATAAATATTTTTAAAGGCCTAGTTTTACTTCCATTCCAAGTTAACTCAGTTAAAAATAAGGCACTTCACACCTCTGAGCCCAGTTTCTTGGAAGGATACTGTACTAAACAGCTCCTTGGTACAATGTAAACTAGTCAGCTGGAGCAAGGATGGAGTGCTCTGCTCTTAGACTAACAGATACAGTTACTCCTTACTGATTGAAGCCAGCATTAATGATTAACCTTTACTAAATAAACATCAAGATTTTTGTGTCATGGCATTCAAGGCCACAACGGAACAAAAAAAGAAAAAAGGTTGTTCTGCTAGAGGAAAACCAGAAGGGTTATTGGGGCATCTTTGCCTCCACTGCTAAAACTGTCATCTAGAGAATCCCAAAAAGCATGTCCAGGGTTTGGGCAGCAAAAGAGCAGGCTTCTGTGGACCTAAGTTTTGGATTTGCTTGCCTCCAGTGGCAGCTGTATCAAAACACCCTTTACGGGTACACTATCTTTACAACAGTTTTCCTTTGTCATGAGGATATCTGCCATAAGAATAAACCAATTTGATGCTTTTGAATCCTTCAGAAGTTCTCAGATATTTGTATGGATGTGACACTTCCAGCTACAACTATGCAGACACAACCTTACCTATGCATTTGTTTCTTATGGACCAGATTATTGTGGCACAGTCTATCCAGAAATAACCACACAATTAACATCAGTCAGTTCATGGGATCAGCAATACATATCTGGAAAGTAATCACATCTGCCTTTGTGTCTCACTGAAGAAGAATCCACTGCAAAGTCTGTGTTAAAGACTCAAGAAATCAACAGCAACATGCAATTTATTTTTAAACTAAAACAAAACCCCAATGAAATTGTGCTCGCAAGCTCCCAGACTACTCTACTCCCAAAGAAGAACCTGAAGTGTTTCATAAAATTTATAACTGCTGTTTGAAACGTTGAATATATATATTTAAACTCAGCCCTGTGAAGTTAGCTTACTTCCACGCTTGTGTGTGTGTGCACAAACACACAGTGTTTTCCTCTACGTACAGGAAACAGCAGCATCCTAAATTAATAAACCTGTTTCTCCAAGATGTTTGGAAGTGGGGCAGAGGAAGATGATCTTAAAATAGCAGGGGAAAAAAAGATAGCTTAAGAACAGCTCAAGTTTCACTATCTTTAAGAACTCTACAGGTTAATACCTAAATGGAAGAAAACTGTAATAGGCTCTTAGAGGTAATGTTTTACATCTGCAGGTTACGGGTGACTGCAGTATTGATATTATGGTCTCTCCTTCACTGGAGAGTTTTAAAAACAGTTTTGACAAACCAGTGGCAAAAATAACGAGGCTGATCCTGGCTTAGAGCAGGAGAACAGAGCACACGATGTGAAGAAACCTTGTGAGCCCTGCTTTTACGATTTGTACCTGCCACCAAAGGCAATAAGTGTGATACCGGCTCAGCTTGTTCCTGCACGAAAACCTGTATCTAGGAATGTTCTTTTGTTCTGTTTAAAGTATTCTTTACACACAGTTTTTAAACCAATTATTTAATCTACTGATTGTTTTCATAAAAGGAAAAAGCTCATCGACTCTGTAAACACACTGCATAGCCTGACTGAAATACTAATGTTTTAAAACGTGTTTCTGCAGTGTTTCTTCTCAGACATGTTAACAAAAATATAACAAAACCCAAGTCAATTGTTAATGCGGTGTTCAGGAATGAGGAATTAAGTACGTGAGAGTGGAAATTGGGACAAGTATAAAAGAACAGCATGAGAGCAGGGTCTGAAGGGTGACGGCACACGTAGGACACCTGCAAGTTCCTGGCCAGCTGCAGGGAAAACAACACGCAAGTCCATTCCCGTACCCTTTTCCGTAATTCTGGGAGACATTTCGGTTTAAACTCCGTATTATCCCGGTTCTCCTCCTTCCCTGCCCCCCCCCCGCCGTCTCTTCCGTCGGCCTTACATGACGGAAGTACCTGAAATGATAATGACTCGGAGGTCTTTGCTTTTGACGTCGTGCAGCAGGTCCTCCCTGAGGGACTGCAGCATGGAGAGGGACAGGGCGTTTCTCTTCCTCGGGTTGTTCAAGATAATGTTTCTGTAAAAGCCGTTAAATACAACGAGGGCTACCGTTACAAAGAGCATTACAAAACGCAGGCAGAGCCTCAGGGACGGGCCCGCAGCGGTGCCCCCCCCGCCGCCGCCTCACCGGACGCCCTCCGCCTGCCGCCGGACCGTCAGCTTCNCCCGTCTCCGCTCCCGAGGCGGCGAACGCTGCCGGGGGACGGACTAACCCGGCACAGACCTGCCCTCGCCCGTCGGTCCCGCTCTCGGAGCTGGTTTCCCCGACGCGTCGGCTGTAGAACCAGCGAGGCCTCCTGGGACCTCCCGCTCTGGAAGCCTTGGGTGGGAAGGCGGCACTCGTTAACGGGTGTCCTGGGGATGTTGGAGGGGTGCGAGAAAATGTTGACTTGTGCTACAGTTTCGTCAGGTTCCACTGAGCGTTTGCATCTGGGACCACGGGATGGAGATGAGGACTGTGCTGAGGAAACTTGTTAGGGACGCTAACCTGGGACGTATCATCAACAGAGAGGACAATGGTGTTACGCAGGATGAGATCGCTTTGAGGCCCAGAGTAATTGGCATGGGATGAAATTCAGTACTGCGGGGTCTGGGGTCATATACTTGGAAACTAGGAAGATCGTCATTTACTCACTGGGAGCTCACCACCTGGAAATGGTGGTGGAGAAGACCTTGGGTGTTTTAATTGGTTCCACAGGGGCAGTCTGTAGTCCGTATGATGCATCCAAGAAAAGAAAAAGACAAATGTGATTTTAAGAGGTGATTTTAAAATTCATATGTCATTTTAAAATTGAAAGTAAAATTGAGGGACATACAGGTACATGCACAGCTCATCTTGATTATTGCGTATGCTTCTGGTCACCCACGCTCAAGAAGCCAAACTAGAAGAGGGGCAGAGAGAAAAGATGCGGCATAGAACAGAGACTCTGTTATGAGAGATGAGAGGAGCGTTGTTCCTTGACTCTAGCAAAACAAATATGAAAGGACTTAGGACTGCTGTCTCCAGAAGACAGGCATTTTGTAATCTGGGAAGCCAAAAAGCTATGTAAGATGGAGAACTATGCGGGCACTATAGCAAACGGGTATACACTGAACATTAACGTATCTGAGCCAGAAAGAGGAGTGAGACTGTGGAACAGCCCTGCCATAGAAGCCACATGGATAAAATCTGTTTGGTCTTTTTTTCAGAGGGAGCTCAGGAGGCTTCTAAAAGGGGTTATATGGTGTCTCTGCCTAGGTTACCAGAGGGATGGATCTGGGGAAGTGGGTCCCTCTCCGTTTGTGTTTCTGCTGAACTCCAAAGCTCTCCTTTGTCAGCTACTGGTACGATGCGTAGTAAGTCCTTCTAATTTGAGAGATGCACAACTCACTGCAGACCCCAATTACTCAAAAAAGGTCTTCCAGAAAATGTCACTTTGCAATATAACCTCTCACATTTCTTCCATTCTTCTGTTCTCTGTTTACTCGCAAGAGCGATGACCTCTTTTTCTTCACACCTGGCTCAGGCGGTCTGCTGGGAAAGAAGCAGCTGTGCAGATGAGGCAGCTAGCAAACAATGTCATCTGCCGTGAGACGCTGATGGGCCCAAAGACCAAGCAGCGTTGTTCCAGGAGATACAGGCTGCCCCAGTCATGATTCCCTGTTCTTCCTTATCACACCTACTTATTGTGTAGCCTTTCCTAAATGCGAGGGGAAACTATTAGTAATTGAAGTGTTTTATGCACATGCAAGTCTTCATTGTTTGTGCTCCATTTTCTGGCAGAGCAGTAGGTACCCTAAAATAAAATAGATATATGTCCAGCATATGTTCCTTGTAAATGTAAGTCTGTGCTTCTGGTTCCAAATCTCCCCATTCTTGTGAGTTCTTGCAAAGTACTTGTAGGTTCCCAAATGTGTCTCTAGTTTTCATCAGTGTCTGGTGAATGCCTGCAGCTTCTTCCGATTGTAGTGGCAATTGTGGCTTTTCAGTTCTGAGCATCAGCCTCATAAAAGAATCACTTGAATTTTGTGTTTAATAATATCTTTACTTATACAGATAGTAACAGCTTAGTGTGGGGATGCACATTCTGCTTACTGATTTTTTATTGCCTAAAACAATGACCTGTCAGATCATTGGGCTTTGTGGCTCTACTGTAATAGCAATAGTGGGCTTACATACATTTTAAAGCGTTGAAGGACACTGATAGGCCTGAGAGCTAGGTCTGCACTGGGCCTTCCCCACTTGTCCATTTTCATGTTCTCATGGTTGTTTGTATTTCATGGTGACTCACTGAAAAGCTCTTCCAAAATTTACTTTTAATATGTGGTAGGAATCTGTAGCAAAAAAAATGCCCATTTAGATGAAAATGAGATCATCTTAAATAGATCACAGCAGTTTTCCAAGTCCCTGCTTGATGTGACAAAGGCCAGCACACAGAGAACACAATGTGTGTGTTAGCTCTGGGAGGAGTTCTCAGTCCCCTGCAACTCTGACCAGTGACCTTTTTCATGCTGGCCTTGTGAATTACAACCTTATTTTTTTTCTTCCAGTTCCTTCTCTTTCTCCATCTTCTTGTCCTTTTTCTGTCCATCTCCAAGGAAAGCATTTTTTTTGGTCTTCTCCAAAAAGCTTCTTTTTGATATAGTGTTTCCAGCTCCCTGGAAATTCTGTTCTTTTTCACTTTGATTGACAACCTCATGTTTCCTTTCACACCTACCCCCATTACAGATTTTTTTTTGGCTGCAGCTTCCCCAATGCATTAAACAGACCTGCTGCTGCCTTCTCTGAGAGAGTGCTGGAAAAAACTTTTCCAATTTCAGACAGCTTTCCTTTTTATAGCATTTGCTAGCAGCATTATGGTTACGGCTGAGCTCACACTTCCAACTGGAGGCAACTAGGAGCCAGGACTGCAAGTACCAGACGGGGCTTTTCTAACCTTTAGCTATATTGATCCTTCATATAAAATAAAAAGGGAGATGATAAAGGACATAACGCAACTTCATCGTTAGATCATTACAGAAACTTTCAGGGTATCACACTGTGCCAGGAAAAGATGTTTTGAAATTCAAGTGTGCTTAGCTGCTATAAAGCACTCTGGGGTCTCCATTCTAATGTTGCTAGATAGCATGCATGGACAACAAAGATAGTATACAGGATCCCCTTCTTTATGATGCACAAGCATTTATTTGTGTCTTTATTTCCTTGGCTGTCAATGAGCACAGATGGGACATGCACCTTGTAGGAGTACCTCCTTCACCCCAATGGTCAGCGTCATCCCAGCTCATCCCAGGGCAAGGGCAGACCTTGTTGGGATGAAGCTGAAATGTAAAACAAATATACACAGACACATGTAAATGAGTAAATATATACCTAAAGACACTTCTACCTATTAATTGGGATGCTGTGATGAAAAATTGGGACTATTTTATGGAATGTGAGGCAGGCATATCCCCAGCTGAGTTTCATGCAAATTATTTCTTGTGAGACGTTGGCATTCCCAGAGGATCTTGTGACCTGATTTTCAACACTGGTGAAGGCATTCAAATCCCACTGGGAGCCAGAGGGGTTCAGCACCTTTAAAACTCAAGGACTGCTTAATTCTGGTCAGGCGTGTAGTAGTTCCAGAATAACAGGGAGACCAGGGCCCTGTTCTTGCACCCAGGCCAAGGAAAATAATTTATTTTCCTGCTTTGTGAATTCTGTTAGCAAAGCGATAGATTAGTGCATTACGGTTTCTCTGATGTGGAACCCTCCAGGAATGCCTACAGAAAAGATGAAGAAAGATTTGCATTTTTATTCCCATTTAGCCAGGACTCTGAGTTGAGTCCCAGCACCACATGATGGATGCTGTCCAGGTAACATATTTTACTGTATCCTTAGACAATTTATGTTTTCTATATTGCTATTAAGATAGAAATAGCACAGCAACTTCAGAACAATACTCAGCTGGGCTGGGATTTTCTAAGGCCATGAAGCTAAGGGCTCTTTACTCTGTCCATGCCTGGAATTCATATGACTGCTACCTAACCTTCTTTGGGTCCTAGCCTTGGTTTTTTTTCTTTGAAAAGATATTATTCTACTTTACTTTAGTCACAGAAAGATATATATCAGCCTTCTCTTTAGAGAGGCTTTAATTAATAGAAGTAGTAATTAAAAATCAGTTATAGGATTAATGTGTAGCAGACTATCAGTAAAGTTTAGCCTGTACTCTAAGAGAAAGTGATTTTTTAAAAAAATTATTGATTATTCTGCTAAAAGAAAGGACTTGAGTCTAGTTTTAACTCCATGGCTGCTATTGATATTTTGTAATAACCTGTGAACCAGGCTCAACACCTGCCACTCCAGTCAGGCTCAGATTAGGTCCTTACCTGGCAGTACTGCTGCCTCCTGTAATTACGTCTAGCGTTCCTTCGGCAAACAAGCCAGTGTCCTGTTTGGCTTCGACATTAAACAAAAAGCTCCCAGTGTCATCACTGCTGCAATGTTTTGCAGTTACTGCTCAGAGCTTTTTCTCTGTCACTGTGTGGCAGCACTGCTCCACGTAACGGATGCTACTTCTTTTCCCTTCAGCTTGAGAACCAGGTGAATGATCAAAGCCCTTTTGTCACTAGACCCATCCCCGTTCCTCTTTATTTGTTGTTTTTCTCTTATCCCCCCACACTCATTTTTCATCCTTCATTGTCCTCACTTCCTCAGAGGTTTTCAAGTGATTCATATTTCCCTGGCTTTAGCATTAGATTTTTCATATGTGCCTTCCAATGATGACATTCTTAAGATGTGAACAATGATCAGAATTATGAAATATATGGGAGGCTATAACAGGCTTGGAAAAAAAGTGGTATTCATTCCTGTCCTCAGAGTATCTAACTGTAGGTTCCCATTTAGTTACTCAATCCTGCAAGGCTCCACACACAATCAATAGAGACATGCGCTTCTCCGCAGGGCTGGACAGGGTGTCTAAATTAGATGCTTGCTCCCAATGCCTCTCCAGGCTGCCTGCTTCTCTCTATTGATTGCGCAGGGAACCAAGGGAAACCAGTCAGATGCCTCTCGCAGATGGTGTGAACGTTCCCGTCACCCACACAGAAGCTACAAATGCTGATCTCAGCCCAGGGACCTCGCTGGAGGAACAGGGTACCAGAATCCTCTCAGCCTGACGATCCTCTGACTGTACCTCAGGATTCACTTCCAGATGCCAGTGTCTCTCTGCTGTGGTTACGGATAAAAACATTGCTGTGAAAGAAGAGGTAAATTGTAGCTACTGTTTGGGGCCAAGAGCAAAAATTTGCCTAAAAGCTCTTCGTGCTTGGGAACAGCCACTGTCGTTGCATGGTTTTGCTCCAAGCCACATCTGCAAATGACAATTCTCACCACAAAATTACACCCTCTACCCACCTTGTCCCTGCCTCTGCTAGTAACTTCTTTTCCGTAGCAAAATATGTTGGATTTTCTGGATTCTTCCGGTTCACCTGTTTCCTGCCCTTTGGCCAATTTTCAGCTCATTTCATTTTCTTTCATTCCTTTTCTTTTCACCCCATAAGAACAACCAGAGGCATCATATTAGAACTGGGGAAAATATTCATTTATTTTCAATTAAATAGGATTTTTATCCAATAAGAATACCAGAATCTTACAAATGAGCCTGAGTTTTATAGGGAAATAGGAGAATGACAGAATCCTAATAACTGGTGGTTCCTTGCTACCACCAAAGTCAGAAGGTCCATGGGGATAACACAGATAAAATGTGTAGAAAAGTTAACAGTCACACAAAAAATTAGTTCAGTTAGGAGCTGAAACCAGGCATGTCAATACCAGACTGGGTGAGAGGAAAAGGATGCTTTCAAGCGTCCTCAGGTGAAACATTTCTTGCAAGGGGCTTGATCCAGAACACTGCTCATTAATGGGTTGTCAGTGACTTACATATCTTAATGTCGTACATCTTACCTTATCTCATCTTAAATCTTATCTCCCCTGTGCTGTGTTGAATGTGGCAGCCATGAGGCAGGACAAGGAATCACCAGCGAAGCTGCCAACTGCTCATGTGTGTTTTCTTCCCTCGTACGGGAGGGAACACCAGGTAGGAGTTGGGCGCAGACCTAAGCCAGCTGGCCCCAATACTCTCACTGCACCGTTTTATCTTATCAAGGCCACACATGTTAACTTTGCAGTGTGTTGGCACTAAGGAAGGGACGATGGCCTGATTCAACACAGCTGTCTGATACTGTGAAGAAACATCCTGTAACTCTCTGTGTCAAAGTGCTCATGGTTCCTGTTTCCAGGCAGAGGAAATACTAATACATAATGAGCAAGAAAATTATTCTGTATTTAGGGAATACTAACCCACAAATTAAAAGGGGCATTTTTATGATAAAGGATTATTTTAGTTTTGAAGGAAAAAAAAAAGTTCAGGGAATTATGTCTGCCAGCCACCCAGATCTGTCAAGGAGATTGGAAGAGAAGGGATGTTAAAAGTTGCAGGAAAATTATTGCTGAGGAGAACAAAAAGACAGAAATGAATGCTTACTATGAGAAAAAGGCTGCAGCACAAGTTCAGTGATCATCTATCTCGTGTGACCTACTGGCCAATTAATTGGCATGCGTGTGCCAATTGATATGCGTCACTCGGAGCCAGACCTGGCCTTGCCTCTCACCCAGCAAGGAGTTAACGGGCCATGGAAGGAAGCTGAGACACAGTGTGTTTGTATATGTGCCAAACAGCGACACTGTAAGAGAGGGGATTATATATAAGGGGAACTTTGGGTTACTGTGACAGTGCATGACTGAATTAAAACGTGTAGAGAACAGTCTTTACTAGTTCTGTAGTTGAAGAAATAACTTGTGTTGCTATGTCCCTAACACTTTGCATCGCCTACCCTCCTACTCCCCCACCATACCTCCAGTCCTGCCTATCATGCTCTCCATTAACTGAGCAAGATGTGCTATGGTGTGAAGAGTGCAGGTTGTTGGCAGGTCAAACACAACAGGTGATTGCCCAGGGAACTCTGCAGCTTTTCTCTTACTAGAGGCGACAATTTGGGTGTCTAGTCTCTGTCCGGCCATCGGTGTTCTTAAGAGAGGTGGATGCTTAAGATGGCTGAGAACCCCAACCTGCTGTCAAATGTAGCAGGAGACAAACAGTATGATCATATTTCCAAAGGAACCCAGGCTAAAATAACCTCCACAATAATGTTAATCTCCTACATTTAACATTACGCTATTGTTTTCACAAAGAATAGCCTCCTGCACAACAGCAACACTACAGTAAACTAGAGATTTTCATCACTATGTAAGTGTTTTATTGAGAGCTGACCTGATTAGTGCTGGAAAGATTCTTAATATGGCAATGGACTTATCAATGAATACTTGAATGAACTAATCACATTAGTGAAATTTTAGAGTTCCATTTATTTTAAACAGCCAACTCACTTGCTTATCTTTGGTTTTATTTTCACTTTTTCATTCCACTTGTATGAGAAACTTGTGCTTCGGCTTCACAAGACAGCAGGACAGACATGTGCACACTAATTTCCCCCTCTCTTCTCATCAGAGGCAAGGAAATAAAATGCTTCCCTGATTTACATCCTACTTAATCCCACTGACATTTATTTATTTAAATCTGGGTACATTATTTGTCCAATTAGAGCTGTACAGTATGCAAAATATGAGGGTTTGGCTAGGTCTCTTTAAAATAATGTACTTTAATATATCACTTATTTTAAAACGGCTACCTGCATTTCTCTTTCATCAGTATTTATGTGCGTAGTTCTGGAGGAGGCCAAAAAAGACCATTTCTACCTAGTAATTTATTTAAATTCCACTTTTTTGATTTCTTTTTGTTTCGGGAGGACCTTGGTGCGTGACTTTTGTGCTGTGATTCTTGGCACATTCAGCTCTAGGAACCTGGGCACCTCAGCTGATTTACTGTTCTCAGCAGGAACATTTAGGGAGATGAACAGCATATATTTGGACATCTGAGGTAAATGAAATATGATTATATTAATTAATTGTGGCTGTGAAGTTTTTCAAGTTCTTCATGTTTTTCATGAACATACAGATTTGGTTGTTGACAGTGGCATGAAGTTTCATTTGAATTGCTGAGGATGGAAGAGTGTCAGACTTTGCAAGCCAGCTGAATCTCTGTCCTGTTTGAAGTTGATGGCTGGATTCTTATGGACTTCACCGGCACCAGGTTTCCATCTGCAGGCTTTCTGGACCTGGTACAGCAATTCTCAGGCACTGACACTAGTGGCAACTCATGACGGTTCATGAAGACTTACTTTCAGCTTTTGGATACGCAGTGCTAATAACGTCTGTGCGGTCTCAGAGCCACAACAGCACAAAATGGAATTCAGACAGCACCTTGGCTCCCCAGTGCTCCCAAAATTGCAGAGCAGCATAAGTACATAATTGCACAGCTTTCTGATAGTAGAAGACCAACTACTTTTCTTCAGTGCACATTAACATTAATCAGTTGTCTAGGTCTGGATCAATCTATAGAAGTGAAATTACAGGGACATTAGGAAGGTAAATCATGTTTATTACATGAGTGCCTAAGGCTGAGAAAGTATGAGGCTCCCCCCCCAAGACACTGTAGTCCCTGCTGCAAAAAAGCTCAGAGCTGGAGAAAAGCAGCTTCATGTAGACGTAAAAGTGAAGGTTGCAATTTGACAGCAAGCACATAGGTTATGTAGTATCTTGGTGATGTAAGACTAGTTATGAGAATACGAATGGAGAGAAAAGAGAAAGGAGAAGAGATACTGAGAAGAGGATTGTTGAAGTAACAGTAACAGGGGTGGAATGACGCTGATGTAAAGAGATTTTGAGCACAGGGGCTGGAACAACTAACCAGTGAACGTGGGTGAAGGTCGAGCCAGAACTACAGAATGGCTCTGGGGGTTGCTGTCACTCCTGCCTCAGCAGCTGCTCTGATGGCTTGCTTTTTCCCCATATGAGATGCGGTTCCCCCAGAAACGGGGACTGCTGTCATTTTAGATGTGAACCAGAACATCTGTAGTTTATTTTTTTCTCCTTCTGAACTTCCTTTTTAAGCAGACTTAAGGAGTGAAACACACAGCGCATGTGGAGGGACATTTGCAGTAATGTGTTGAAAATATTGGCCGAGATCTTCACAGTTAGGAACTAAAGCGAGGTATCCACAAGCTAAATTAGAGCAACTCTAATGCTGGTTTTAAATTAAATCTGGCTGCTCACAGCCTTATTGATCACATGACACAAAAATAGAGATGCTTTGATGTCCCCTTGTTTCTTTACTACATCAGCTCTAGGCCACCTCAGGATTTGTCTTCCACTGAGGGACTTCTCCTGTAACACATTGAGCTGTCTGATGTTTCTTCCATCTGCTCATATCTGCTAGAGCAGCGATTAGAATTTGTCTTGAGGAATCCCCATTTTCTTTTTATAGCTTCACACCGATTCACCATGGGAAAGGATTCGGGTATGAGGAATGTTACAGGCTGTGAACTATATCCTGCTCAGCTGTACACCTACAGCTTCCACTCATAGGTAAAAAAAAGACTGACATGCAGCCAAGAGGATAATTTGGTCCTGTTCCAGTTATTAGACCTGCATAACTTGATATTGCTCAGAAATAGTTTTCTGAATTTTGGAAGCCTGTTATTACATTAGGACACTCTGCTACTCTTAGTAGGAAGAGGCAGGCTTTTGACAAAGAATAATTCTCCTCTCCATATCCTCAAGCCTACTGTTCGCCTTTCAGTTATGCCCAAACCCGACAGCTGGGACAAAAGAGTCGGTCTCCTTTCTTTGTATGGACAGGTAATTTGTATCTGCATTCTGTCCAAGATGCTGAATAAACCAAAAAGCGTGGGATTTTTTTACCTATTTCTTTGATCCAAAGAATTCCTGTCCCCCAAAAGGAAATAAAACAATGTCCAATCCTGCAAAGAAAACAGTGAAGAACAAAATATTATTTTAATACATTTTTAAAAAAGGTATACTTACTTAGAAACTTTAGGTATAGCTGATCCAGCTGGATGTAGGAGAATACAGTGGATGAGCCCATCTCAGTGTCTCTTCCAGTTACGTTTTCTATGATAATATGATTGGGAAGAGGATAATTATCAGCAATATCCAGTGTGAACAAGGGACCAGATTTGGAGTGCTGCCTGATTACAAGGTATTTGTCTGACACTGTTCATCACTGTATGAGAATGCTTTAATTAGCATTGAAAACATTTAGTTACATAGACCATCTCTGGCAAAAATAGAATGTGCGCCTGATGTTTTTTACACTGTATTAAATGCTAAGTATTTAGACCTACCTGGGCACACAATGTCATCACCTGAAAACACTAAAACCTACAAATCCTTAATTGTCATTTGCAACAGAAATACCAAGAATCATTAAGATTGTTAATGTATCGACATTGATTTTGATGTTGAAATGACTGAAAGTATCAACCAGGCAGCAGATTTCAATGCAAGGTAAACATTTTCTTATCAGTAAGGATGAACAATCACAAAGTATGTTTTATCTACTGAAAAATAGATAATCAGCTTATAATCATGAAGAGGACAAATGATCCTGATCTATTTCTGCAAAGGCAGATCCTGTTCTGGCATCTGAACAGCTGAGTAGGAGGTATGTATATATTTAAAGACAAGATACCACACATACAGAGCAGATTCCTGTTTGGTTCTTATACTGGTTTATATTCAGCTCTAAATGCAGTTCAGATTATATTTTCCAAACCATTTGCTTCTCTCCATTTAGTTCATCAAAGTTATTCAAATATGGATTTTAAACCTGTGTTTCTACAAAGTTGACTGGAAGCAGATTCATTTACCTAATGTAAAGGTTAGACTCATCACACAGATTAAGACACCTAAATTTAGGTGTCTGCACGTAGGTGTTTACATGTGAGCCAGCTGTCGTAGCTCCGATCGCAGTCAGAAGAGGCACCTATGGTTCGTTAGCTTGATAGCACTCAAGATTCATTGACTATTGATCAGATCACCATTATCTGTAAAGGAAGCTTAGACACCTAACTTGCATCTTGAAGACACATATTGTTAGGTGTCTCAAACTGCAAACTGAACCTGATCTCAGGCATTTATAAAATAGACATCTAAAGCTGAGCAGGTACTTATTGAGTAATTTCCCAGTATAATCAATGAAGAGCTGGTCAGTGGAGCTTAGGGTGTGATTAATCCAATCAACTATAAGTGTCTGTTTTATAATGAGCTGAATCATGCCCTAAACTCCTTTGACTAGCCCTCCAGCAACCAGAATGGGAGCCTAGACACCTAGTTTACATATAGGCACATACACTGTAGACACCTAAGGTTAAGCGAGATCAATCCTATCCTAGGTGGCTACTAGATGAGGAGATCCTCTCGTCTGACTTCTTGCATGAAACAGGCTGTAGAACTGAGTTCAGCAGTCTCTGGATAAGAAGTCTCACAAAAAAGGTGGTTAGATATACTTGTGACCCCGCTCACCTATGGCTTGCCCAGAGACTCTGCACATACCAGGCTCTTCCAAGCTCTTCCACAAAGTCTAGACAAGGAGGAAAAAAAGATTCCTTTATGCACAATAAGGGTGGGGGTTCACCAACGGTTCCTTCTTCCCATGGGAAGGATTTGGGGCGTGACTGGTGCAGGACACAACATGACTATGCCTTTGTATCTCAATGCAGATGTTCCAGAACAAAATTATCAAGAAAAGGCTGATGCAGCTGGTGTGACAGATTTTCATGATTGTATGGAAAGTCCAGGATGTACTGTAAGTGACCAACTGTGTGTCATTTAATTAACTGATAAAGTGGATATGTTGGCCCTGTCAGAGGATATTTCTAAACAATTTGTACCAACTAATTTTACAATGAACTTATTCCATTTTCTGCATTTTCCCAAATGCAGATTTCAACCCTTTATCTTAACCAAAGTGGGAACAGCACCTTGTCTTTTCCATTACCTCCCCTGCTTCTAATTAAAATTCAACTATGGGTCAAATCCTTGGCTGGAAAGAGTGTATACAGACCAGGATCTGCCTTGTATAAAAAAGTTACAAAAACAGGATGTGTTTTATTTGACTGGAGTGAACTTAATGGTCAGGGGTCATTTTCATTTAAGACCCATTTTTTCTCATGGTTTTCAAATGTATTTTATTTCTTAAATGACAGCAAAAATAAAATGCATTTTTCTCAGCATTTTTTCTTAAGGATCTCAAGGCACTTTATTGGCAGTAATTTGCTAAATCTTGCAGTCTCCCTATATAGTGAATATATCACTGCTTGCCTTATCTGCTTTCTCAGCTTTCAGGCTTATTTCCCTCCAGCAGGAGGGAAGACCCTGGGTGCTTTCCAATCTATAATTATTAAGAGGACAGAAACAGCATATACTTTTATGAACAACTTATTTTTTTCTGTTACTTGTGTTTTTCTTCATTTGTCTTCCCAAACTGAAAACTTGGTAATGGGTTCTTCCTTTATTTCACTGGCATGCTATACTTTTCCCTTGTTTTTAACTACTCCCCAGTGAGTCTCCGGTTTGCCCTGTTCCATTCATTCCCTCTGGAAGGGTTTTCAAGTTTTGAAAGTTCACTTCAGGAAGATTTCATAATAAGAATTTAAGGAAAATAATATAATCTTGCTTTAAAACACTTCCTTCCTCTGTTTTGCTGATGAATTATAACAATTCACAATACCATCTGGCCAGCAACTGGTACAGAACTTATTTCATTGTTTTAAATGTATTTGTTTCTTTTGGTTGTAGCGCACATAAAGTGAGGATCCCCTAGCTGCGGTTCTGTGATCAGACAGACCCAGACTACAACATCAGATCAAGATGTGCCCAAATGTTTGGAATTGGGCTAGAAATAGCCTTGGCAAATGATCTGTAGCCTTACAGTGAATTAGTATGTGAATCCTGTGGTGGAAGGCAAAATGCAGGTCTGAATTTTGCAGCTTGATCCATTTTCTAAAATCAGAGAAAAATCTGAAGAGAAATCCAACTCTCTCCTTCCTAAGGGGACTTTGTAGACACTTCTTAAGCTCATAGATCAAATTCAAAATGAGAAAGGAACCTGTTTTCTGAATCCAGTTTTAACATAACTCAGGGTAATGGAAATATAGCTGGACAAGAAGTTTTCATGAATATTCTACAATCTCAGAGTTGAGGAATCTCCCAGAACAGTTTGGGAAGTTGAATGGTGCTCCAGACCCAAGTCTAGGAAGGACAGCCTCCATTCCAAAATGCAAGTGACAAATTAAGCATAGTCTGGTTCTGAATTTGATCATGCATGGATCGGGAGCATTGGTGGTGATGTGGAGGGGAAGTACTGCACCTGAGCGTCTCACCAGACCATCTGAAGCACTTAATGCACAAGGTGAGTGAGACTACAGGGCTTTCTAGGTCCTCCCTCCAAGCAGATTTGGAGCACGCGCGAGTATCAGACATTTAATATATAATTTGAGGCTTGATCCAGTGTGGATCCTAATGTGGTCCTAATTTCAGTGAAACTACCCCTCCTTATCCTACAGCCAAAGTTTATTTAATTCACTTGTGTGTTTTTGAAAAGACTGTGAAAATTAAGAATTACTTAAAACTGTCTCTAGTGATTATGGATGTCCTTACAGCCCTTACCGTAAAGTGAATGTTATGGTGTAAATGTACAGACCCCTTAGCAACAGAGGTTCACTGTCTGTCCCATGAACAGATGTTAATCTTCAGTGTCAGTGCTGCTCCAGCCGCAACCTTGCTGACCAATGTCATGGTTGGTGTTGATTTTTTGATACAGATCTTTTGATCGCCAGCTTTTTCATATAAGTTGTGGCCGGATAATAAGAGGCAAAGGCTAGCTTCACATTAATGACATAGCGGGTAAAGTTCTTATAATTTATTTTTAGTTCCCCAAACCAATCTAGTCCTAAGATTTAGATTCTTTAAAGCAAACATTGCCCTATATCCAGCACATGATCTTTTCTTATATGTTGCCTCATTTACACATGCTCATATAATTTCCGTATAAACTATAGCATATTGTAAAGCTGTGTCGTATTCTTTTAATTTTTACACTGAAGGATTTCAAATGGAACCTAACATAATTAGATTACATGTAATCTCTTCCCATTTTGATCCTATTCTCAAGAGTGTTTGCAAAGAAGCTTACTTGAGTCTTAAATGCACAACTTTAAATCACGCTGACGGTGATGAATAGAGAAGCACACTCTTAGGAAAACATATTGATGTGCAGGACAAAACCTTATGACTTTATCAAGTAAAATAGGTACCTCCATTGGCAGTGACCGCTTTGAAATCCTTGACACACAATTTTTTAAGCTTCTGTACAAAACCTATAACAAGTTGATTCAGAGTCTTTCTTTATCCATTTCTCCCCTGAATCAACCCAACCCTTATGTTGTGCTCGTAACAGGGTTTCCAAAGAGATGGTATAGTTTCTATTAAGGTGTCAGCCTTCGAGATAAACTGCAGTTTAGAAGCATTTTCCAATGGCCATCACCTTCCTGGTAGTATATTAAAAGAGATTATGTGTTGCCAGAGACAGCAAGCCTTGTCAGGTCAGGGCAAAACAACATTTTAAGCCGACTGGCTCATATATCCCAAGGTATGTGTGTCCTTGCACAAATTCACTTTCCCCTCAACCCAGTATTTAAGAAAATCCACCTTTCATGATGTTGATTGATCTGCCGTATGGTCAGATTGAATCCTGCTTATTATTTTGAGGTTAGGGAAGGAGAAAAAACTCCAAATGTGATAGTAAATTATTGGATTATAAGGAAACTTTGAGGAAAAAAGCTTGTTATTTGGTGGTTGGTGCCTCATCTTTCAGAAAGCTCTTCTTTGCATAAAAATTTTATGACAGGATAAACCATGTTTACACTCCAGAGGTATTTGCCAAATGTTTGGGAAGCTTCGTACCGCTTTACAGCCTAAAGTTGGCTTTGTTTGCCAAAGGTGAGGGGTGCCTTTATTAATGATGGTGGCTGTCTTCAGGGTCCCCTGGCTTCCTGACAGGACAAAACTGGGTAACTGGTTCCTAGTAAGACTTGGTGTAAACACCAGCCTCAGCAGTATCTGTGAGCTCATCTTCTTCATCAGCCAGGAATGTGAATTACCCAATGGTCCCTGTATTTGGGCGGCCTTACTACCAGTCGTGCGATGGCCCTACCGTGGGAAATGAACTCAGTTGCTTACTGGTGTGAAACAGCTTGAGAGAGCTTGGCCACCCTCTAGTTGGCTTGCTTCACTCTACGGTTGCCATATGGGCTTGGTTAGGGAAAAGATAAATGGATAGGACTTCCATTTCCCTGGCAAGCTATTTCTACAGTTAAGGCTTCATAGGAAACCTTCACGCTGCTTTACCCCGAACAGGAGGCTGACCGAACACAGATGGCTCAAGGCAGAAGAACGTGCTTAAAAGCCCAACTCGCATCCCCCATTTCGTGTTGTGCTCTACAAATTCTACATGAAGTGGAGCCCGGAAAAGGCTAAATACCAGGCTGTTGGAAAAAATTTATTTTGCTCTTCCACAAGGAGCTTTACCTGAATGAACTGCATATATTTCTTCTCCATCAGTCATTTACATTTCTCTGTCTGCTTGTTTCAGCAGCAAAAGGAAAAGGTCATAAAGATTTAACTTTTGCAATACATTAGACAAGTAATTACACCTTATGCAGGATACACTATTACAGCACAGAGCATCTACACATTTTATTATAGGCTCCCATTTTCATTTGCTTGTAACTTCATGAAAATGCATCCCTTTGAGGTTTTAAAATTTGTTGGCGTCTAAAAAATGATTCTATTTCTGTTAACTTTGAGTTACTTCTGACATTCTGGTGGTTACGGGTGAGTGAACTTTACTCCAATAGTGACTGTGCTCTGAAAACTGACTCTATAAAATACTGTCATGAGATTCCAGGTTCTTTGTCTTACTGTAACTCTACATCAGATCTTCAGAGATTACAAAAACATATCTTCCAACTATTGTACTGCAAAACCACACTAAGGCACACAAAAGATGAAGCTAATGTTTTATTTTGTTGTGCATCCTTGCCAATAAGACCTAATGTTCTGTATTCTTATCTGTTCCTTTTCTTTCTTTGTTGTGACTATCTTCTACCTTTCCTTGATTTGAAAGCTGTATGATTTGATGATAGCTTTTCCCTCTCTTTCATTGAATCCCTTCTCCTGCTCCAGGAGCAGGATCAAATCTAGTTAACAAGAATCTAAAATTCTGATTCAGGAAAATACCCCAATTTCATGTTTCAAACACATCCTATGCTTCAGTTTTGATACAGCCACACGTGCCTTCTTCTCTAACTTTTGTGGTTTCTACACATAGCCATCTTGCATTATCTATCTAGTCACTGTAGAAAGGGATCTCCGGGAAGTTATATGACATGGGATATACGAGTAAGTGACACATTTTTGGTATTGTGATGTTTTTCAATTCACTGAAAAACTACTTGGTATTAAGAAGACATTTTAAAAGTTGTATTGTACTGTATCAGTGTATTAAACTGTATCAGTGAAGGAAACATACACTTCTATGTGTACTTTTTATAGATAAAAGAATACTGAAAGCTAAATTAACATTTAAAAGAAATGAGAGAATACTGAAGTAATGGAAGGAATAAGACACAGGGATGCGAATGGAAAAAGGCAAGAAAATGCTAGAGAAGACAGAAAATTTGGGAAAAAAGGAAGGAGATGAAGAAAACCTGTCTTGACAGACAGAGCGGACAGAAATATTCCTTTCATCAGGCAGCGACAGCAAGCGCTGCATACATTCAAATCCGATTCCCATGGCAGGAGCCACCAAAAGCAGGAAGAGAGGCTTGAATCAATGAAACCTGAACCTCAGCAAACCAAAGGAGCCTGCAGACAATGGGACTGAGTGAGGGCAAGCAAACAATCAAAACCAAAAGGAAGAGAAAACAGTCTTTTAGGTAGCCAGAAAAATTACATCAGCAGTCAATAATGAAGCAAAGGGCAAACCCTCCTGCTTAGAGTCCCACTCCCATCCCTGCTTTTAACACATCCCTTCCTCAATATAAGGCAGTGTTTCAATATAAGATGGTGGGGTGATGCTGCCATGCGCATACAGGCAAACCTCTGCCTAACTCGTCTGCTCTGCAGAACTGGCTGATGCTAAGCTCCTGGAAATGCCTATTACATGATGAAGCAAGTGATGGGCTGAAAGTAACAGCTGAAACACAAGTCACCTACAACTTTCATTTTGGGGAAAATAAACAAAAGCAAAACCAGCAGGTGGTATAGCAGCTGAGTAGATTTAATCTTATACAATATTGATGTACTTCATGATACTGGAAAGAATAGTCATCTGGCACCTATTGTTCATAGTCCTATAAATATTTCGTATCAAATCACGTATTTTGAGTTATATCCTTTGTAATGACTAGAGTAGGTTTTAAAAGTGACAAGCCTCAAAGGTTGAATGGGCAATGGTTTGAATTTAAGACTAATAGACAGGCTTGTATTTGTTCAGATACCTGCAGGATCTTCTGAGCCACTCACTCTCAGGGTACATGCCTGTGCATAAATGGTTTGTATTTTGAGTGACACAGAAAAAAAACATTCGCTCATGTGCCTTAAAAACGATCTGCAAACAGAAGTGGAAATGCCATACATCACAAAAAATATGTTGAAATCCGACAAACCAGAGAATATAAGCCAAACCTATAGCAGAAACACAGTTTGAAAAGGAACAGTCCAAAACCAGTTTTAAAAATTATTTTAGGACCAACAGCCTTCTACTAACTGCTGTCTTTTCAGTTCACAGAATGCATGATTTTGTAAAGTCAAAGTCAAGCTCTTCAGGGCTGCAGCTGTGTCCTTATGTGAATTTATGTATTTAGCCTAATGGGCTGCCGTAGGGATAGGCCACCACAGCAAAGTGCTTCAAAACTTTTATGGACTTCCAGTCTACAACTGCCAAGTCAAAGCCTGGGTTTTGATTTTCAAAGCCGTCGTTATTCTGAGACCTCGCTCTGTCAGGGACTACAGCTCTATCAATGACTTGTTGAGGCAGTTGATGGCAAAAGACATGTGTGTGCACCAGTATGCACACAGCCCGGCAGAGCTCAGTGCACTGTGGAGGCTTGGGAAGCCAAAGAAGGAAGAAAGAAGCTCAAGAAGGAACCTCGAGGGGGTCATCAAATTCATTCCCTTGTTCCATGGCAAGACTCAAATCTCACAGGGGTGATTCAGCTAGGAAGCCCATCGATACAGTAAGGGCAGACTGTAAACAGGACCTGAAGACAGACAAATTTATTTCCATGACATGTTGCACTTAGCTCATATAATTCTGCACATGTGCTTTGTGTTCTGCTTAGTTTTTTAAAATGCTGTTTTATTGACAAGAATGGGTTTTATAAGCTTCATAGCTAAAAAAGCCAAAGGGCAAAGCACATGGAGAAATAATTGCTGATGAAAATTTCATCATTTTTGCAATATGAATTCTTGTATTCCTTTGAAGTCCAGTAGGAAGGATTGCAATGTTACAGAGAATAGGATACTTTAAAAAGGAACATTAATACTCCGTTCTTTTGACTCTGGCTTTGTCGTATCGCTGCCAGATAATGTCAGTGGCCATGCTGAGTGCTTACCATCTTGATGCGGTATATCCTAAGTGCAGGCTTGATGAGATGAAGTGTTAGTTTGCGAGGTGTTCACTTCTGTATCTCCAGTCACAGCTGTAGGTGGCTAGTACATCTCAACCACAGCCAGGTCACCTTTTGATGTAAACACTGAACGTTCACTACTATCAACAGACATTACCAGTTCAGAATGCAATTCAATTGGAAGGTCTAGACTGTATCATAAAGGTGAGTCCAAGCCCAACAGAAATCCAAATGTGCTTTACATCTCTTCAGTCCAGGTTCACACTCGGTGAGCAAACTGCAGCTTTCCCGCTCAGAGAGCAGATGGACTTGACGCAGGCAAGTTTTCTACCATGTAACCCGCACTGCTCATCCTACCTACGTGATGTGGAAGATAAATCAGCATGTTGGGAATCACATGAAGCCAAGCAGTATGGGGTCGGTTGGCAGGTGACATAAAGGACTAGTTTTGAGGGCAGTGTAGATGTAACAGGGGTCAAAGAGCGGTGAGAACCATGCTGAGATTTGCCTGCTTCCCGGGGCATGCTCCTGCAAAGACAGCAGAGACACAGGCAATGTCTCTTCTACGTCCTTGCGATGCCACGTGGATCTTTAAGCATTATAAATAACAATGATTGCATATAATTTCTCAGTCTAAGAACTGTAATAAAAAATGAAGTGTTGGTAGAAATGATATTGCAGGGCTTGTATGTGGGAGTAGCGATAAAACAAGCATGGTATCACTGTCAGCCACTTGGAAAGCTGTGATTTTAGAACTGTTCCACATCCTAGTTATAGCAGTGCAACAGGAAACAATGAGCATATGGGGAAACAAAAACGATGCTATATAGTTTGAGAATGTATGAAACAGAGACGAGATGGTTCAGATGAAGTAGAGAGCTCCCGGTGGAAGACATTTATCTTAACTAATTAGCCATTTTGGGAGGAAACAAATCCCTAGCTGAAAGAAACCTAAATATGTTTTTATATTCCAACACCCCCTAAAATTTTTAAAAAGACAAGAAAGACTTCAAATTGGAAGGAGTCAGATCCAACCACAGTATCCCTCCTGGGATTTATGGGATATGACAGGCTAGTTAATCACAATTACTTTCTGAAATGTATTGCAAAGCAATAAGTAATTTCTGTTTTGTGTTACACTTCCTCTGCACAAGAAGAGAGGAAACCTTTAGACAAAAGTGATCCGAGCTGCTATGTCTTACTGCCTTTAGCCATTTTCTCCTACATGAAATGAATATGTCATATGCAACCATCCTCATACACGGCTGTGTAGATTAGCTAGATTTTCAGAGGCTGAGAGATGTGCTGGCATGGGTATTTCCTATGTCAGGGATGATACTTCCAGTTTTTCCAGAAGTAACGCTATTCAGGCTATTTGTCATCTAAAATGAGAGAGAACTGTGAGGACAGAAAGCCTATTAAAAATGGTAGTATCTGTGGAGAAGATTTACTGATCTTCAGCTAACCAGTCAATAATTATTCAACTAATCTAATCTATCGTGGAATAATGGAGCACTGCTTTCTCCAAATTGTCATGAAATGTCCTTGTATTACAAGATTTAGTAAAAATTAATATTGGAAGTCGAGGGCCCCACAACTCATAGTCCAAGTTGTCTGGAACCACTTATTTTAAAGAGTTTCTCTTTAGTAGATTATGCTAAATTCCTTGGTTACTATTTCAATAGGAGGAATTTAAATATAATTATTACACAAACACAGGATTGTTTAAAACACTCAAAACATTTACTGAACATTGCTGTCTTTTTGTATCATTACTGGATGTCTTTTGGCAGTACATTTTAACTACTGTTTATTTTAATCTTGCTTCTAATGTGACATCATATTTTATTGCTACTTCAAATTCCCTCTTAACCACAATGGTTTTCGTTTTAAATGAAACTCGCCTCTTCTGGTCATGACACCGCTGTGGCATTTGAGATGTCTAATAGTCTCAAGCAGCTGTTTGTCACATTTCTAGGCTTCTTCCCTTCCAGTTTTGTTTGTAATTCGGTTTACCGCCCCATGCAAAGCACAGGGATGTATATGCATAAGTCATTTGCACACAGGGAGTGGGGCACTCAGCCTAAGGAAGAGGTGGGGCTGGGATCAAAGTTGTCCTTCTTGTGATGTGCGCAGGATGCCAGGAGAGCTGGAATGAGCAACCCGGGCTCTCCCGTCATACGTATTTTCACACGCAAGCCTGAGAAGCTCACCCATAAAGCTATACTTCAACCCTCCAGTATCCAGCCCTGGTGGTTTGCCAGAGAGAACCAAAAAAGCACAATCGGGTTTTCAAAACGAGGGTCTTGGTAGTTCACGCAGCACAGCCTAGCGGCCAAGATAAATCTGAGGGGCACAAGGCCTGTTTTGTGTTTTTCCCCCTTTTTTTTTTCTACAGGATGCCTGCTCCTGCCAGGTGCCTCAGCGCTGATGCGTGGGCTCAGCCTGTGGCGCCCAGCCGGGCAGACGCCTGACCTGGGTGTTGGTGGGTGCAAGGCTCGGCTCTGGGGGCAAACGCGTGAGTCTCGCTGGGCGCCCATGCCTACGGCTGCCAGAACAGCTCCGGCCTCGGCGAGGGACGGCTCCCCGCGCCAGCCGGCCCAGCCGGCGCCGCCAAGGCCTCGCTGCGAGCCCAAGATG